>JAJAGP010001262.1:0-183984 GCA_025084515.1 Ancistrus triradiatus
ATGTGCTTAGTTTATGATTGGAGATGTCAAAGGTTGTATGTCTTGTTTGAACAGACGTCCAATTCCGTTGGAGTCAAAGGTGGGGGGGGGGGGTTAAGATCTTGTCCAGATGTAGGGTCTTCTTGAATTCCAAGATGTTGTAAAGTTTACGACTTGGGGGAAGAAGGTAAAGAGAGGGAGATCCAGCGATCACGCTACAGTTTATACTAATAAAGTTATTAAAACAGACTTTTTGAGAGCATTTATGTTTAGGACAGATGCGGCTAACAGACACAGTTTCAATAATGTGGGTTCTGGGTGACGGTGCATGGCTACCATCAGAGAGTACGTGAAGCCGGTCTGTCTGCTGCCTGACTCCTGCTCTGAATAGTCAGCCCCTAATCAATCCGGCCATAAAACTACGGGCAATGTTGCAGGAGATGAGAGCAGCACTGTCCCGAGTGGGATGGACACCGTCCCATCCTAAAAGGCCAGGCTTACCCTCAAAGGTTGTCCAATTGTCTATAAAGCCCATGTTGTTTTCAGAGCACCACTTGGACAGCCAGCAGTTCAGGGACCATAAGCTGCTGTAGGCTTGGTCACCTCGCCGCATTGGGATGGGGCCAGAGCACACTACTGCATCGGACATCACCTTCGCCACTCTAACCACCTCTACAAAATTATCCTTAGTAGCCTCTGACTGACGAAGGCGTATATCATTAGCCCCTACATGAATAACTATCCTAGAGAATCTGCGGCTCTCGAGTTCACTAAGACTCGTTACAATGTCTGGCACTCTGGCTCCGGGGATACATGTAACTCTAGCTGCTGGTGTCCATAAAGGGGTAGCTAGTTTCATGTGTCATAAAATAGAGTCACCTATGACAGGGTAAACCTGTTGGACACGTGAACAGGTAAAGAGTGGTGCTCTCGTGGACTAGCCTTACGACTACGTTGCCGAACCATCACCCACTTGCCCTGCTGCGAGGGCTCTGCCAGGGTGGGGGCTCTAACTTCACCTTTGGCATCCAGATCTGCTAAGCTAGACGCTAAGCTAGCCTTCTCTAATGTCTGGATGCGTGCCTCCAAAACTACAATCTTCTCGTCAGACTGGCTAAAAGCCTACACCTATCACAAATAAAATTTAAACTAATGATGGAGGAAGAATAGCTAAACATACCACACTCAGCACAGGGAACAAGCACAGCAGAAGCCATGTTAGTACAATTAATGAATTAAAGGTACTTAGCTTCAAGTGGTGTTGTGGGGTGCCGAGTGAAGATATGATTCAGCCGATGGTCCAATGCAATGCTTGATTCAAGCGTTGATGGAAAGATAATACAAAACGTCACAAAAAACTAAGTCTCAGAAAAAAAAGAAGGTAGGAAAAGGCTGTAAAAAAGTTAGAAAAACAGACACTACTGCAAAAAAAGACGCAACTTTGGTAATTAGCTAATGGCTAATTATTGCAAACACAAGCCGGTATACTTGTAAAGTTACTAAATAACGATTAGCGGCAAAAAAATATTTAATCCGCCGTTACGAAAAGAAAATGATTTAGATGTTGTAAAAAGTACTATAGATGCGATCGGGAATTAAAATTGTTAAAAGGTAATAAACTGCTAACAGCTACAAAACAGTGTGCGTCCTGTGAGAAACCAGCGCTAGTGGGTCTGGGTTGCCAGATCCTCACAATCCTCGCGTCAGACCTCAGCGTTCTCTCTCAGCTTTCTCTCTCTGGTTTTCCTTAAACCTAACCAGGTTTACATAACAAAGTGCTTTAAACTATCAGCAGTAAAGTATGATTTCTGCATTTTTTTCTCATCACCATATCAAAACAATAAGCTGCTATTTACACACAGTTACTCATATGATTTATTATATTAGTTCTATGTGGCTACTTTCTGAAATGTAAATTGCTGCTTAAATCATCATAGGCAGTATCTGTTCAAATATTACAGTGTGCATATCGAACAAATAATATGGTGGCTTTCATTACATTATTTAGTTATTATTACTAAACTTTTACTTGTTGTTGTGCCTTATATAACATTATAAGCATTTAGTACTACATGTGTGACTGTATTTGTAATCATCTCTTGAATGTTCCTTGATGTAACTGGAAAGACGAAGCTTTTGCTCATTATTTTCACATATATAATGATGTTCTCAATGAAGCTAAACAAAATTCAGAGGCAGTCACTCACTCATCAAGCGCTTTTAATGGGTTAGAAGAGCTCAGTTCCATGGCAGTTTATTTACTCATAATTACAGAGTTCAAGTTTAATCATAAAGAACTAGAAATGGGATGTTAATCATATGGATTATACTCACCAAAAAGAAGCATTTTTTGCGCTGTTTGGCATGCACTTGGAAAAAAAGCTGAAAAGATAATTGCTGTTTTCTTTGGCTCACTGCTTAACCAGCTGCAACCCTCTCGACTGCCCAATATAATGCAAAGGGCTCCATTAATTACAGTGGTGCTTGAATGTTTGTGAACCCTTTAGAATTTTCTGTATTTTTGCAAAAATATGACCTAAAACATCATCAGATTTTCACAAGTCCTAAAAGTACGTAAAGAGAACCCAATTAAACAAATGACACAAAAATATTATACTTGGTCATTTATTTATTGAGGAAAATGATCCAATATTGCATATTAGTGAGTGGCAAAAGTATGTGAACCTTTGCTTTCAGTATCTGGTGTGACCCCTCTGTGCAGCAATAACTGCAGCTAAATGTTTCCTGTAACTGTTGATCAGTGCTGCACACCGGCTTGGAGGAATTTTAGCCCATTCCTCCGTACAGAACAGCTTCAGCTCTGGGATGTTGGTGGGTTTCCTCACATTAACTGCTCACTTCAGGTCCTTCGACAACATTTCAATTGGATGAAGGTCAGGACTTTGACCTTACAACACACTACGCCGAGGGTTCCTGCAGTGCCAGGTGTCCCCCCCTGCTTAAGCCAGTACATGTCCAGGCCCATCTGAAGTTTTGCCAAAAATTTTAAGCCAAAACCTCCTTCCATCAGTGAGAGCATTGAAGATGGAATGTGGCTGGGTCTTCCAGCATGACAATGATCCCAAACACACTGCTCGGGCAACGAAGGAGTGGCTCTGTAAAAAGCATTTCAAGGTCCTGGAGTGGCCTAGCCAGTCTACAGACCTCAACCCCATAGAAAATTTGTGGAGGGAGTTGAAAGTCCATGTTGCCCAGCGACAGCCCCAAAACATCACTGCTCTAGAAGAGATCTGCATTGAGGAATGGGTCAAAATACCAGCTACAGTGTGTGCAAACCTGGTGAAGACATACAGGAAATAATTGATTGCTGTAATTGCCAACAAAAGTTAAGTTACAAAGTATTGAGTTGAACTTATTGTTATTGACCAAATACTTATTTTCCACCATGATTTAAAATTAAATTCTTTAAAAATCCTACAATGTGATTTCCTGGATTTTTTTCTCATTTTGTCTGTCATAGTTGAAGTGTACCTATGATGAAAATTACAGACCTCTCTCATCTTTCTAAGTAGGAGAACTTGCACAATCAGTGGCTGACTAAATACTTTTTTGCCCCACTGTAAATATGTATATGTTATGCCTCTTTGATAGAAAGTATTAGTTTTAAAGTACACACAAGACAGCTGCATTACTTTATATGTGATCTGACATTATGCATAGAATCAGGTGTCACGATGGGGTACATGGATCAAAACAGGGTGCAGACAAACACAGGGTTTCAGTAAAATGAAACAATTATATAAAATGAAACTCCTTTTAAGCTCAGATATAACACAGTCTGCAAATCATTCATGGATGGTGGGGCAGTTGCAGATATGGGGATGAAATAGAAATAACATCATTACTGTATGTGTACAGTATCTTGGCCATTAGACAGTACCGCTAAACTAGCCTTTTATCGTAGATCTGAATTTAAGCTCATTTTCAAGCGATTTGCACTATTACATTAAAACACTGATTATTTTAGGTTTTACACATAGCACAATGATCACATATTTATTTATTCACCTCCAGGCTGACATTTTCATCATTTAGGTTCCATTTGGGAAGACTAAATACAGAAATAAATGTACGCATTTTATTTTTTGGGTGTATAATGTGTGTGTGGATGTTGGTGATTGAAAATTATCCATGCTGTACATTTTATGCTTCAGCAGGGACTTGTAAAGCTAACTCCAAAATTTGGAAAAGATACAACAAAGTATTCAAAAGGTACACAGCTTTTTTAGTATTGATCACCATTCATCTCAAAATAGGCCATCATTTCTAAAAATACAGCTAAAAAGAAGCCTGTCATCATAAATCAAGTGATCGCAAGTTTTTTTTATGTCTTCTGTGATAGAACAAACAAATATTAGTCACAATTCAGTGTTATTTTGCCATTTATCTGAATAAATCATGCTGAAAGCAGGCCTCTCTATACTGAACTATGCTTTGCTGGCACTTTAAGCCCCTCCCCCACACACTCTGTGAGCATGAGCCTGTCATGTGACATACCGCTGAATCTGTCTGGCTGTCAGCTTTCCATTGGAAAGGGGCCTGCACAAAACCCTCCTGTTCCTAATCTGCCTAGTGAAGGCATTACTGGAGTGGCTGAATAAAACCGCTAAGCTATGAATATTCATAAATCGTGAACCAGAGACTGGACACCTAATCTCATGCTGTGTACTTAGTACATGGCAAAAGAACGCTCAGCTCTGGTCACATTGGAAATGAATGATTTTTATGAGACGACATCGGCAGGCGAAAAAAGAATCTGAAGTTTAACAGTATCATGGAGTTGTTAGACAGTAAGTGATTTTTTATGACAAAATCAAAAATTATTTTACATTATAAGTGTCAAACCGCTACTGGCCCGGTTATCCCGGTTTGGCGGCGTGAGCTGCAGCAGCACGATCGCGCGTGCTTCAGCCTTTCCCGGGCTTATTACAGACAAGTGACGACACCTGCGGGTGAGCCCTTATAAGCACACCTTCGGGGCTCACTCGGCGTCGCTGCATTCTGTTACGGTTCGCCATATAAAACAATGACGAACGTATAAACAGAAACATAAATGGGTTGGGACCCAAGAGCAGTTAGCTCCCGATGGTTATTATAACCAAAATAAAACTAAATAAATAAAAGGAAAACAAACCAAGAATATAAATAACTAATAAAACAACGCAGCTATTCAGAGTGAGACGGTGAAAGAAGCTCGGTGAAAGCAAAAAAAAAGATCAAAAACTGACCCTACCCTATCTAGGGCCCTGGCTTACTGAACTACCTTCTGGTAGCCCCCGTCTGAGGGTCTTGATACCCCCAGAACGTACTGCTGTCCCTAAAAAAAAATAACAAAGAAAAATGAAAAGCCGTCTTGGAAAGCAGGTGGCGGCGAGTGTGTGTGCGCGTCCTTCAGAAGCCGGGTGCATGAGGTAATGCAGCGACGCCAAGTGAGCCCCGAGGGTGTGCTTATAAGAGCTCACCCATAGGTGTCGCCACTTGCCCGTAATAAGCCCAGGAAAGGCTGAAGCATGTGCGATTCAGGGCGGCGGGGATCGGGGCCCACGATCAGGATGCCCAAGCATGGAGCTTAAGAGCTCAAATGCTGGGCTTATTGGCCCGGCGAGCTCGGGAATGGAGCGTAATAGCTCAGGTTCAGAGCTAGGCAGCACTAAATGCCCAGACATGGAGCGTATTTGCTCAGATGCGGCGCGTATGGGCACGGCGAGCTCGGGAACAGAGCTTATTGACTCAGGTTCGAAGCTAGGCGGCGCTGAGTGCTCTATTATAGAGCTTAGAGGTGCAGCAAGCACGATGACAGGGCCAGTTGGCGCTAAATACCCAGGTATGGAGCTTACCTGCTCAGACATGAGATGGAACTAAGGGGTGCTAAACGCTGAGGCACCGGGCCAAACTGCCCAGGTGCAGAGCTTACGAGTGAGGCGAGCCCAGGTTCAGAGCTAGGGGGCGCTAAATGCTCAATTTCAGAGCATACGGGCACAGCGTGCTCTAGTACAGGGCTTGGCGGCACTAAATGCCCAGTCATGAGACTGGGTGGACTCTAGTTGTTAGAAAGGAGGCCCGTCCTCTTCCTCGCACGCTGTTCGAGGCGGATCTCCGCCAACCTGGCCAGCACAAACAGGTTGTCAAGGGAAGAGGCGGGTGGGAAGAAACACTGCTCGAGATCCACATCCTGGTTGAGACCCAGTGTAAATGGCTCAAAGAGGCATGAATCGTGTAAGCCGCTCACCGCGGCCAGGGCACAAAATTCAGCCACATATTCTTGCACCCCCCGAGAACCCTGAAGGATGTTAAAAATGCTGGTTGGTTCTGGGGCAGGAATAAGTGGCTGGGGGTCCAGGTAGCATAGGGCCACTTCTGCATAGGGCCACTGTACGCTTACGATGTGCGTTTTTGTTTGGTTTATTTCTTTTGTTTCTTCAGTGGCTGAGTGGCGCGTTGGGTTAAACCAACGTCAACCCACACGTCTGCCCAGGGTTTGATCCTCAGCCATCGAAGCCGACTTGTTTTATGTACCCTTTTATTCAAGTCAAGTCAAGTCAGATTTATTTATATAGCGCTTTTTACAATGAAGCATTGTCTCAAAGCAACTTTACAAGTTTAGATTATCTCCTAATAACTACATCCAATCCCAAATTGAGCAAGCCTAGGGTGACAGTGGAAAGGAAAAACTCCCTAGTTTCTAGGCATAAACTTGGGAGGACCAAGACTCAAAAAGGGACCCACCCGTTCTTGGGCGGCGTCTATGATAATCTAAGAGCGAAACTAAAGTCCTTGCGTTCAAGTTCGAATAAAATGTGAATTATGCACACCCGGCATTAAGTGGTTATGATGGGCTGAGCGATAACGGAAGCGCTTGATGGAGCTTCCAGCATATGACCATCATGTGTGGGGCTGGAACTGGCCGGAACAACAGCTCGGAGAGTCAACAGAAAAATGTATTATTGTATTGAGAAAGAGCACAGTGTTCTATTATCAATCACTGATGTCCATGTCAAAATCACTGATGCCAAGGTAGCATGAGACAACCGGCAGCATTTAGCTTAGCAGCAAGCTAGAAAGAGAAACTGTAGGAAACACAGCATCAATAGGGCTCACATGAGAACATTGGCAACCCCACTGGGAGCAGAATACCGCACCCAACGTCCTCTGATCACAAAGACTCTTCACTAGGAACCCCCAGCTCTGGCTCTTCCCTTCATTCTAAGGCAAGGATGCACGAGTCAAGAGTCACGAGGACCAAGAGCCCAGTTCAGCCAGACCGCCCACTCCGGACACCCTCCCGCTGCAGACACGGCAGCAGGCCATACATGACTCATACTCCAGCCCCATGACCCAAGCCATGGCGGCCGTGTCCAAATCTAGTCAAAAGCATGTGTCAATAGGTATGTCTTTAGCCTAGACTTAAAACTTTGGATAGTGTCTAATCTCGAACGAAAGTGGGAAGTTATTCATAGTTGGGGCCCTGTATGAGAAATGCCTTTCCCCCCCGGCTGTGACTTTTTTTAATTCTAGGAACTAAAAAGCCTGCACCCGTGAACGAGTAGAATGATTTTGATTGTTAAAACTCTAAGAGTTTCACTCATAGTAATGTGGGGTCCAGCACTGTAGAGCTATTATAAGTTAAGAAGTATTTGTAATCAATGTGGAATTTTGACTGGTAACCATGCAAGTGATATAACAGGAAGTGTATGATCAATTTCTAGTTCGAGTAGCAAGCACTCGGGCAGCTTCAATTCTGAACTAACTGAAGTTTTTATTTATAGATTTACTAGAGCACCCGTCCGTAAGGCGTCCATAATCCAAACCTTGAGGTTATAATGGCATGAACAAGTTTTTTCTGCATCATTAGAAAGAGAGGATATTTCTTTTCTAAGTGTTAGTGATATTACGTAATTGAAAGAAACCAATTCAGTGATGCTTGCTAATGTGAGCTCAAAAGGAGAGATCTGATCAAATGTACACGCTAAGATTTTTACAGACGGATAGGCATACTGGACAGCCATCTAGATTTAGGATTTATGTAGCCAACCTTCTCTCACAGCCTTGGTCCCCATTAATAGAAACGAAGAGAGTATAATTCAGTTTTATCGGAGTTAAGTAAGAGAAAATTAAATAATCAGGGGACTGCATTCAACTTTTCTCTACCCACACTTACTAGCTTAGAACCTCTCTCCCCTCTCTCCCGTTACCTTTCTTCACACAGGTCGCCGCGACACCGTCTTCTTTTCTTTATATTCTCCTCCCCTGCTTACTGCCTTCTCTCGCTTTGCTAGGGGAGGACGGGGTAAGAGGAGATAACATCCAATCTTTTATTTCCTTTACACAGTCCTCAATTTTGTTGATTGTAAGGCTGTCATTGAGGTTTGGCTGATATGTACAGCAGCGTATCATCTGCATAGCAGTAGAAACTAATGGCATGTTTATGAATAACTGAGCCTAGTGGCAGCATGTACAGAGAGAATAAAAGCAGGCCAAGCACTGACCCCTGAGGCACGCCATACTTCACTTTTGAGAGCTTAGACCTTAGATTATTTATATGAACAAACTGGTACCGGTCAGTTAAGTAGGATTTAAACCAAGAAAGTGCCAATCCCTTAATACCTTTAGTATTTTCTAGTCTGTTTAGTAAAACATCATGATCTATAGTGTCAAATCTAAAAGAACAAGAAAAAAAACACATCCCTTATCTGAGGACATTAACAAGTCATTTAATACCATAATTAATTCTGTTTCAGTACTATGATGGGGCCTGAAGCCAGACTGAAATGTTTCATAAATTTAATTCCTTTGGAGGTAACTGCAGAGCTGCTGATAGACGGCTTTTTCTAAGATTTTGGACAGAGACGGTAGATTTGAAATTGCTCTATAATTAGATATCACACAAGGGTCAAGATTGGCTTTTTTATCAGTGGTTTGATACGCAGACTTAAAGGATTGGGCACATAACCTAAGGTAAGGGATGAATTTAAAATAGCTAACACTGGCTCTATAACACTAGGTAATACTTGTTTGAGTAAACATGTAGGAATTGGATCTAATAAACATGTTGATGACTTAGACGAGCTGATCAGTGCGGATAGTTCAGTTTATTGTGCATTTAGTTTCTTCTATTTATTTATATTTTGGTTCACAATTTCCATTTATAACTAACTACATTTGGGTCCTAATGAACTTTACTGTGCCTGAATGAAATGTGCCTCAGTATATTCATTGAAGTTCTTTGAATTAGCTTTCTATATTCACCTCCTGTTTCTGCCAATCATGACACAAGCCCAATTATATTTCAAAACTACCTTTTCTACCTATCAGTAAACTAAAATCTCCACATCAAACCACATACTACTTCTAAATGACAAGAACACTGCAGGTCATGTACTAATTTGGCATTCTGGCTAATACAATTTGTTACTGCAAACATGCCCATGCATCTTGCCGGAGCAGAAGAGATTGTGTTTGGACGTGCAATTTCACAGAGTATATTGTGAAAGTTAAGCAACTCATACATGCACAATGGAAAATTAACAACACTATTAAACACCCCATGTCATGGTCATACATTTACATTGTGAATCTTGAGCATTAAAATTCATACAACAACTTTTCTGCATTTACTTCTACAATAGAAAAGGACTTTATGACCACTAATGTCAACTTCTTACCCTTTTACACTGATGAGATGTAAGCATATAATGTATTATGATGATTTAATTAAGAATGTGGCATGCTATCTCAAAAGATTGGCTTATGTTAGCATTGCACAAGATGGCATTGCTACTCTGGTAAACACATTATGCGTGTGTGAACTGATAAGCATATTTTAACCGAATGCAGCTCATAGCAGTTGACTGATAAAGGAATACTGGCAGCCACAGCTAACCAAGAAGTGCTAGAAGCACACTGCTAACTCTCATTATCAGCAGGATAATGGTGAAGGTTAATAGCTGGCAACTATAAATCTTTTTGAGCATCTGTTTATAAAAAGCATTCTGTAATGTTGGCAGTAAGACTACAATCAATCATTATTTATGCTGCCACATTGGGACCTCATTTTAGTTGCATGATGTTTCCTGCTTAAGACAACACTTGGGGGAAAGGCAAGTGAAGGGGTTCCTTGTAATTAAATAAAGTGAAGTGGGCTCATTGTAATTAAATCAATGTTATTAATAAATATGCATAAATATGTACCTCCATTGTGGGTTAATTACGTCATTCACTGAATTTGGGTAAATAAAATAAACCTGTGTTCTCTGGCTTCTTGTTGTATCCTGAATAACAGATACAAGAATGTCACACAACAGAGATTAAAGTCTCATTTTAATACTTGAAAAGTCGAGTGACGGCAGAGTGCTGTAAGAAAATAATTCTATTTTGCATTTTAAGATAACCCAGGAGCAGTAATGTGTGTCTTTATCATTTTGCTTTTTAAAAGCTGTGAAAACACAAGTACAATCTTTCATGATTTCAAGTACAATCTTTCACAAATTGAAAAAAAACTACTGTAGTCTTTTACCAGGCATGTCCACTTTAAACGCTCAGTAAAAAAAAAACATATTTAACTGAATAGTAATACCCTAAACACATAGAAAATATATAATTTATAGGGTACTTTCTTTTAGGGGTTTTTGCTTGTTTTTCCCATTATTTCCCCCACTCATCCTAGTTAGGTTCATGGGTTTATAGGTCCAGAACCTATACTGGAGTTCAGACAAGCCTGAAAGAGGTGTCAGTCCATCTTAGGGTGCAAAGATGGAGAGATCTGGAGATATGATCTGTGACATGCATTAACAGGCACTAACATGCATTGGGCCCCGGGTGTGTGAGTGACCATGGTCATTGAAGTTTACAGCAGGCAGGAAGACCTTAGCTTTTGCACAAATGGAACTAGATGATACAATTCTTTGGATACTTCTTAGCCTCAGTGGCCACCAATATCAGCGTCTGAAGAGATCATTTGTATGTCTTAACCCATATGGCTCCAGTGAAGAATGGGCCCATATGACTAATCGCTCATGAAAGTTTAGAGCCTTCTGGCACATATAGTGTGCTTAATATTATAACATTTTATCTCATGGTCCAGCTCCCAGTATAGTGCATCGCTGATGTGTGACTTGGGGATGTTGTTCTCTTCTGTGCTGGGTCTGGGTTCTGTGGGGTGTATCCAAAAGGGTGCTTCAGCCTTTCTGTTTTTGGAGCTTGGTCAATAGGAGATTCTGAAGTGAAATCTCCTGAAAAATAAATCCCAGCATGCCTGTTGAACATTAAGCCTCCTTGTTGTTCAGAGATATTCAAGGTTATTGTGATCTGTGAAGATTTTCAATGTGTGTGGTGCCCTTTAACTAATGTTTTCACTTATTGAATGGCAGTTTAATTGCATGGAGTTCCCAGTTCTCTATAATATAGTTTATTTCTACTACAGATAACATCCTTGAAAAGGGGCGATAGGGTAAAGTTTCTGCTTGTCTCTGGTCCATTGGGAGATGATTGCCCCAACACCAGTATTGGATGCATCCACTTCAGCTGTGACTATCTGGGAGGGATCTGGATGCTTTTGGGGTGGAAGCTGTGGAGAACTCCATCTTGAGCTTTGGAAATGATTGGTCCACCTCAGTTATCCATTACAGTTTCTTGGTATTATTCTTTAATAATGTGGTCATGGGGTTGATGATAAAATTAAATTACTGAAAAATAATCTATACCATTTTGTGGAACATAGAAAATGCTGTAGTTCCTTTACTGGCTTGGGTGTGGGCCACTTCAGGACTGCAGACACCTTTGAGTGGTCCATATTAACTCCCTTTGTGCTAGTTATATAGCCCAGAAATGAAACAAAAAAATAAAATGTGAAACCCACATTTCCCATGCTTAATAAAGAAATGATCTTTTTACAACCCACAGTATTAATAATGACCGGATGGCATGCTGAAAGCTGTTTTCCACTTGCTTTTAAATTTCTTCAGTCCTTAACTCTGAAATTAAATTGATCAACTTTATGCCTTTTACAAAGAAATATTCATTCAGATGTTGATAAAACTGATAAATGTCAGGAAGTCACGAATATCAGGGAGTCAAGGATGAAACGGAAGCAAATGCCTTTCAAATACAGAACCAAATAGTAGGTGCACAAATCCTAAACACAATCAAAGAGACGTAGTCAATAAGTGAGCAGAGAGTCAGGTGAGGTGCAAATATACTATCACAGGCAGAGGCAGAAATATAAACAGCAAATGGAGAACAAGGGTCAATATCTAGACAGGCACAACAGTATATACGAATGCTCAGTATTGCTAGGCATGAAAACACTAGATAAATTCTTAAATTCTTAGATTAAATCAGTTGTCAGGAGCTGGGTTTCTTTTCATAGGTGCTTTGCTCATCTCCAGGTGTTTCAGATCAATACTCAGGTGACCCTGCATGCTGGAAGTTGTAGACTCCATGTTTGTAGTCCTTGGTTATAGTTTATTAGACTCTTTTGGCATTGGCAACTTTAAGGCCTGTAGGATTTTGGTAGCCTAGCGGTTAAGGTACTGGACTCTAGACGAGAAGACCTAGGGTTCAAACCCCACCTTGGCCAAGCTGCCACTGTTGGGCCCTTGAGCAATGCCCTTAACCCACAATTGATTGGATTGTAACAACTGTTGCTAAGATTGTATCAGCTGTAATTCGCTCTGGATAAGGATGTCTTCTAAATTCCTAGATGTAGATTTAAGGAGTCAAAAATAGTATGAAAATACAGGAGGAAAACTGACTGTACTTTTACTGGCTATGTATACAATACATATGATAAATTTACATACCAACAAACATTTAGGGAAAGAAGACATACATATTTCAGAATGTTTTTAACTTTTAACTGTTTTGACCTTTTATCAGTATTGTAGAATGGTTCCTATAGAAAGCAGAAAGCATGAAGTTTCTTGCTCATATACAGTGGTGCTTGAAAGTTTGTGAACCCTATATTTCTGCATAAATATGACCTAAATACTATATATGACAAAAATACTACATTTGGTCATTTCTTTATTGAGGAAAATGATCCAATATTACATATTAGTGTTAATGGTCAACACTAAACAAAATACAGACTGAACTGGGAAGCTTGATTTGTAAACAGAAGTTAGCCACATGAATGATGCCCAGGAGATTTTCTTTTTTTGTAGGAGTGGATTACTGGTTTGGTCCAGCAAGAGTATGCTTGTTCAGTTAATCAACTAAATAAGATTTTAGCAATCAGTATATTTTAGCACTGTATAAACAGTGTCATTAGTATTAGACACAGTGTCATTAGTGCTGATAGCAATCTGTGGCTTACATACCAGTCATCAGTGTCTCTGAGAGCAGAAAGGGATGGTAGAATGTCAAGTGAAGATATTTTAGTTGTGTACAAGCAGTGATTGTGGTGATTAATTATAATGCAATTAACCCTCAATGGTGTGGGCTCAATAGTTAACTATAGTGTGGGCTATGATTGCTGTTATCATACCAACCATTTAAAGCATAAACCAAAAGTGCAATCAAGATGAGGATGATTATGCTGATGATAACAAAAGGATCACAGGACAATCAAAGGACAAACTTGATACAATCTTAGAGAGATTCAATTACATATATTAAAATTATGACATTCAAGTGCTAGGTCAAATGAACCTAGGTCAAATGAACCTAGGTCAAATGAACCTGTTTGTTAAATCATATATAATTCTGTAGGATTTTTTTCTTAGCATTGCATTGTGACTTCATTTGAGGTATAGGAAGTCCCCTAGATATAAACCGGTTCTGGTCTGAATGTGGGTTTGCATGTCCAAACGTTTGTATGTCATTTAGCCTAAGCATTCCTACTTGTGAGCCCCCAACATCTGATCTTGACTTTCATTTTTTTTTCACTGTTAAGGTTTACATCCTGGTCTGGTTTCCCTCTTCCATATTAGTGAAAGTTCCGCATGTATGTATCCGCTTGATGTATTTCAAATATTTCAGAAAGTCTGTGAATTCAGTAAGTATTGATTGTCCTAATGCATTTTGCAATTGACTCAAATAATCAATAAGTTATGCTTAACAAATGCCTAATAAAGTATATTCAGTAGTCAGGTGTTGCAGTTTGGTGCTGGAAGTCGTGAGAAACAAGAGACAACACTGAAAATAATGATAACAAAATGCCTTTTGGAAACTCTGTGCCATGTTCCTCATAATATGTTTCAGACAATATAACTCAGTTGAGATATTTGTCCTTTACTATAAAGTGAAGAATATAATATACTGCAATACAATATGCAGGCTCAGAATGGATCCTAAAATTTTCAGGCTGTATTTGTTGTTTGTCTAACACTATTGATGTGCATTCATACTTTGTTAAATTTTCTTTCATTTACAATGACATTTCTTTTAAATTTGCGAGTCCTTCACTTGCAGATCACACATGCCATGTGACAGTGAAAAGAATGTGACTCAAAGGACACCTGCTACTCAGATATGATTAATGCCCTCACATTTCACATGACATAACCTATTAAATCCTAACAGAATTGTATTTAAGCTCAAGAGACAATATAAGAACTGACAGGACACCGTCAAGTGATAAAATTAAAGTACATTACAAAGATATTCTAGAAAATAACTGACAGTCAGATGAAGGTCAGTGTCCAGTCAATTAATGTTTCCTGTAAGAGCGCATTTTCTTTCTTGCTATATATTAATTTGCAAATTTGTGAGTTGCACATTCATACTTGTGAGTTGCACATTCATACTGTGAATCTTTCACTCTTCCACATCCCAAAAGTTCTTTGTTGTATTCACAGCTGGTAACTGAAGAGACCATTGAAATACACTGAATAGTTCAAAATAACTTGTGTTTTGGGTCAAACTGCAGTATCATTCTGAACGTAGCTATTAGAAAATGTATTAAGTTTGTGTCCATAAAGAGCTGCACATACCCAGATAGTCTGGGCGTTATTCAAATAGTGTTTTGCTGGTATTGGGAGGACCAGCATATTTTACTGTTGACACAACGCAGGTCCAGGGTTTTATGCTGTTTATGCTCACCTCTGTCCCTACCTGCACGTCACTGCAGAAGTCAGGATTTATCAAATCATGTGACCTTTTTCCAAACTATAACTGTCCAGTTTTGTTGAGCACCTTCCCACTTGATTCCATTCCCAACTCAGATTCCATTTCTTGGCTGACAGAATTGGAAACCAGTTTGATTTTCTGCTGCTTTAGCCCATACACCTCAAGTCAAGATTTTACATGTTGTGTGTTTAGAGACTCTTTCCCCCCACTGTTGTGAATAGTGGTTATTTAAGTTACTGTATCCTTCATCCTAACAAGTCTATACTTTCTTTTCTAACTTTTTTACCAACTGTGGGCCTCATTCATAAAATGCAGGCAGAACAAATTGCATGTACTGTAAGTCTTTTGTAATACAAGTTTTTAGTTAATGGTTTCATTGACAGAATGTCATTTTCACACCTAATCCTGACTACGCGTAAAGTGTGCATGACGCCAAAAAACACCAAACCTGTCATTTGACACGATTGCACTTTAATTGAAGTGTTGAATAAATAATTATATAATACACAAAGTAAAAAAAAAAATACACTCAACAAGCACTGATTTCTAATACAGCCTGTTAGCCTGTTGCTAAATTGTTCTGTTATATATGTGCTCAATTAGTTAATTACTGTGGATTGTATCACTATAAAAGAGTTTAGGGTGTCATGAATGTAGTCACCAGTAGAAATGAGAAATCTTGCTCTGTTGCTGGATTTAGCAGACAGAGCTTTGCAGAAAGAAAGCGTCTTTAGAGTTCAGATTTCAGATTTATTAGCTAAGAGTGATGACTCTCTGAAGACCCATTATTTTGCATTTATGCAAAATATTTCAATCCTGCTTTAAGATGGGAGTCCAGCAGATCCCAGTCTATTCCCATACCTGTACAGCTGCTATCCATGCATCCATTTTTGGCTACTGGTATATTTCAGGGAAGGATTACTGAAAGATCAGGAATTTCCAAGCCTCAATTAGCCATATCATCCCAGGAGTTTTAGACGGCATAATCTGTTTAAATGCCTCACTACATCAAGTTCCTTTATAGTGCGCAACAACAGATGGACAACAGAATTTCTGTGTCATTGCAAACTTCCCATACATCATTGGGGCTATTGACTGCACAGACATTCACATCAAGGCACCATCTAATGATGCATTTGCATATATAAATAGGAAGAACTACCATTTAATCAGTGCGATTACTAATTGATCTGTGATATGAAATGTTATATTCTGAACATTGTGGCAAGGTGGCCAGCTGGAACTCAGGAACTCGACAGTTTCATCCTGTGACACAGCACAGTTGTCAGACATTTGGAGAATGGTGCTGTAAGAGATGGCCGGCTCATCAGTAAGCTAACATAAGGACTAGAATATTGTACATTTATTCATATAGCCACCATGTAATTTGCTGTCAAGCCATGTTTTTTCAAGAACCTGATAAAAGTTGTTGATTTGCATGAATAGTTTTTTTTTTCCCTTTTGCCTTTTCTGAGACATTTTGGAGGATTTTTTAGAAAAAATTCAAAATTTGCTTCCTAATTTGTTGGTCACTTATTATTGCGGGTGTGGACTATGGTAATTGTATGGTAATTGTAAAGGAACGTGCACGTGTGCCCAACTTGAGAATTATTGGTCTTCATTAACATATGCACATTGCACTAATACATATGGGTCTGTATTCATATAGATTCTAAGAATAGCCCCTAGTGACAAAATCTAAGCAAAATCTTCGAATTGTGTGCGTTTCCCTCTCAAAGTTAAGAGTAGATCCTAGTAAAGACAAAAGTTATTCATAAGGCAACACAGTCTTGGTAAACATATGCTATCCTTCACCTTAGTTTCCTAAAGCATATTGTTTGGATCTTTTGGTTTCACCAATAAAATATTCCCACAAGGCAAAAATTGTCAATTGTTATAAACTTGGCACATACACACACACACACACACACACACACACACACACACACACACACACACATAAACACACACTTTGGACTATGGAGTATGCACATTGCAGAGCAGATGCATGAAAAAATAAAGCATGGTCATTACATCAAATACTATTTTACATGCTTTAATGTACATAAATATGATGGTGCAGTTACATTTTGACAGAGCTGGTCATTAGTGGTTAGTTGTGGTTCGATGTGTGCATAAACCACAGTGTTCTCTGGTATGTCAGTATATGATTAATGAGGAACTGTTGGAACAGATGCACAGTCAGTAATTCTCTTTGCCTTTCTCCATAAAGCTAGAGTTAACATTGCTCATGCAAGCTATGCAAATGCATAGTGTTGCTTGTTTGTCCTCAGAGGTAAATTCAGGTGAAACTCACTTTTTAAATAGGATATTGGCTATTCTCTTTTTATATATAAAATTGCCAATAGTAATCCTGCACAATAGTATTTAATATGTACTGAATTAACTGATTGCTCAGGAGTTGGTGAGCTGGATATGGCATTGCTTTATAATGGAGATGTGAGAAAAAATGCATAGTTTTCCACACATGGTTTATATACTGATATAATAATACTATCATACTAATATAAATATTATGAATACTAATATAAAAATTTATTAAAATTGAAGATGGGCCTCTTCATTAACTGTATTCAATCAGGTAATTTAATTATTTTTCTTATTGTGAATTATTTAAATGTATTTAAAAGACATAAATGTATGCATACTTTTTAACTCCCATAAGTACTCAAGCACTCACCCATACACATAACTCTACACAAATATTTTCATTCACACACATACTCAAACTTGTACTCTTTTATGCTGACTATATAAATTTTTAACTGATGAAAAATTATCAAAATGAGAAAAAAAATCCAGGAAATTACATTGTAGGATTTTTAAATAATTTAATTGTAAATTATGGTGGAAAATAAATATTTGGTCAATTACAATAATTCAACTCAATACTTTGTAACATAACCTTTGTTTGCAATGACAGAGGTCAAACGTTTCCTGTAAGTCTTCACCAGGTTTGCACACACTGTAGCTGGTATTTTGGCCCATTCCTCCATGCAGATCTCCTCTAGAGCAGTCATGTTTTGGGGCTGTCGCTGGGCAACACGGACTTTCAACTCCCTCCACAAATATTCTATGGGGCTGAGGTCTGGAGACTGGCTAGGCCACTCCAGGACCTTGAAATGCTTTTCACGGAGCCTGTCATGCTGGAAGACCCAGCCACGTTCCGTCTTCAATGCTCTCACGGATGGAAGGAGGTTTCGGCTTTACTAAAATTCTCATATGATACATGGCACCGTTCATTCTTCCCTTAAACACGGATCAGTCGTCCTGTCCCCATTTGCAGACAAACAGCCCACCCCCAAAGCATGATGTTTTGACCTGCATGCTTCACAGTAGGTATTGTGTTCTTGGGATGCAACTCAGCATTCTTCTTCCTCCAAACACGATGAGTTGAGTTTTTACCAAAAAGTTCTATTTTGGTTTCATCTGACCACATGATATTCTCCCAATCCTCTTCTGGATCATCCATATCTGCATCATCCATATCCATCCTGGCTTAAGCAGGGGGACATTCCTGGCACTGCAGGATCTGAGTCCCTCCCGGCATAGTGCGTTACTGATGGTAGCTTTTGTTACTTTGGTCCCAGCTCTCTGCAGGTCATTCATCAGGTCCCTCCATGTAGTTCTGGGATTTTTGCTCACCGTTTTCATGATCATTTTGACCCCACGGGATGAGACCTTACGTGGGGCCCCAGATCGAGGAAGATTATCAATGGTCTTGGTCTTGTCTTAAATTTTCTTACAATAGCTCCCACAGTTGATTTATTCACACCAACCTGCTTGCCTATTGTAGATTCACTCTTCCCAGCCTGCTGCAGGTTTACAGTTTTCTTCCTGGTGCTCTTCGACAGCTCTTTGGTCTTTGGCATGGTTGAGTTTGCAGTCTGACTGCTTGAGGCTGTGGACAGGTGTCTTTTATACAGATAACGTGGTCAATCGGATGCCATTAATACAGGTAACGAGTGGAGGACAGAAGAGCTTCTTAAAGAAGAAGTTACAGGTCTGTGAGAGGTGTACCTATGATGAAAATTACAGACCTCTCTCATATTTCGAAGTAGGAGACCTTGCACATCAGACCTTGCAGATCAGTGGCTGACTAAATACTTTTTCGCCCCACTGTATACATGTATATTATTGCATTATATGGGATATTGGTAGGAGAATAATCATATTTTTGATAGATTTTGATAGTTTGAGCCCTAAGCGGTGAGTTGGATAATGCAAATCTTCCTTACAACTTTTATACAGACAAAGTACACCCAGGATCTGACAACCTAGAGACACATTGCATTCATTACAGAAAAAGTCTCATTTGAGCGTGTAACATTTAATGAATTTAGATTAGTTCAAATGAGGTTGGCTTATTTTGTTTATATTAAAAACTAAATATTTAATGGCTATGACATAAATGTTTATAGAAAAAGCTAAATTTGTCTTTGTGGATTTTGCATGTCCTCCTTGTTCCTGGGTGGGTTTTCTCCAGGTAAATTTCTTCCCACATTCCAAATACGTGTGTTTGGTTAATTGGTCTTTCAAAGTGCCCTTAGTGTGAGAGTGTGTATGAGCCCTATGATGGATTAGCGCCTTGTGCACTGTGTCACTGGTTAGGTACCTTGGCACCGGCTTTCCCGTGACCCTGGATTAAGCGGATATGAAAGTGAATGAATGAACATAGGACCAATGACCTTTAACTTTTCCCCATCTAACATTTCGATAAAGTTTAATTTGACACTATGTCCTGCCATACACAAATGCTACCACTTGAATAAAATGTACTGTTTCATATAAATTAATTATTTCATAGGGAGAATTACTGAAGCAGATGTGTAACTAGTTATACTACTGAACAACAAAGGATCATTTAACTATGGCTATAAAGTTATGATATAAATCAATAGTCATTTGTAAAGCAGCCAAATTTTAATTTGGTTCTTAAAGAACTGACAATCTGCTGTATAAAAGTACATTGAGAGTTACATTTGCCTCATCATTTTTTCTTTTTTCCTCTGTAAGAAAAGAAGGTATATTTCATTATGTTCTTCAGCACATCTACAGAAGAACTTGCCTGATTGTGAGACTCAGATATGATTGCAGGTAATTACAACCTTGTGCTATCCAATCAACCCCATGTGAACTAATCAGTGGAAGCAATTGACATGGCTTTTACTCAGTGAGACTGAGAGGATATCCTGTTTACCTAAACCACCTCTAATTCTTATTAGAGGTACATTTAATTTTGATATAATTTTGCAGTTTATGGGTGGTCAAACTACTATTCAGAGGTTTGGAATGGAAAAAAAAAAACGCATAGTTTTTCACTGTCATTACTTACTTTTCTGTCATATAACTGTTTATGTAACTAACTGTTTTCATGTAACTATTCATCGAATTCTATATTCAATGAAAAATCCTCAATGTGAAGAAATTCCAGGATTGCATTATGTTTGGTAGTTCAGCTGTTTTATATTTATTAAAGTTGTCTTTTTCTTTAAAACTACAGCATCCCTGCTGTATTATTTCAGTAGAACCATGGACACTTTTGTATAAAATCTCCAGTTTATTGGTAATCTGCAGCATTTCATTACATTCCTTTCGCAAAGGAATATACTGCTGTTTCTTGAGTTGTTTAAGTTTGTATTAGGAGTCACAATTTGGCCGCTAGAGGCCAGCATTGACTCACTTTTGTGGCGTGGGTCTGCTCGGGCACAATCGTGCATAGACCAGCCCTGATCTGCCGTGATGCACTTTAAAATACCGACACCTGTTGTTGGAGCTATATAAGTGCACCTTTTAGCCCACAGAGGTTGTCGTATCCATGCCACTACAAACACCATTCTGGTGTTTCGAGTCCTCAACGGCTCACTCATGCTCCAGGCGATAGACGGTTGTTTAGGGAAAGAGGTGTAGCTGGTGGTTTGTAGGCCGCCAGTAATGTACAGTCAGGAGACTGGAGGTGATCTAGGGCGTAGAAAAGCAAGATTCCTTTGTATGTGTACCTGGTTGCCTGCCCATGGTCTCCTCGCTGCCCCTCAGCATCTTTTGGCTCCTCCATCGCGGTGTTGAACCCCCCGTGTTTTCCCTCCAGGCCTTATTCGGGCTGCGTACTCCCCTTTCAGAGCGATTAGGGAATTGAGCTTACGTCATTGCATGCTCCGCTTGCTCTCAGAGCTGCCCTCTGCGCACACGTAGTTCGAGAGCAAGCGTTCGATCAGTTTTTTAAAAGGAGCATTTTTCCTTTTTCCTTTTTCTTGCGCTCCTGTAAAGCCCTAGAGCAATATTGCATGGCTTTGCTTTTCACCCAGTTAAACAACTCTGTTACTATTGAGATTGTTCATTACGTTTGAGTCCATTTCTCTTAGTTCTCCCGTTCTTCTGCTCCTCCTTCTCGTTTCTCTGTGTCAGGGGGTGTGGTGCGTCCTGATTACATTTGCCCCTGACACTAGAGATCGAGCGTTTGAGGCTCAGGTCTCGCATTGGTTGTGGACCCGTAATTTCACTTTTGGTTCTGAGTAGTTACTCATATATTTCGGTTCACTAATTCCATATGGAGCTAATCACATTAAGGCTCTAAAACCTGTATATTTTTATTTCCACGGTTCGCCAATGTCTAAAATATGGCAGATCATAACAGAAGGATACAAATAATATTGGACCCAGCGTTAATCAATTAAGTGTTCGTTTAAGCGGCGTTCTCTCACACTACCTGGGTCTCGTTTAGCTCTTGGGGGTCTGTTAAGTTGCCTGGGTTCCAAGAGTAGCCCAGTTTTGGCAACCGGACCCCATAGAGCTGCCAAGTCCCCATCGCAGAAGACATCAGTGCCCCGACGGGTCCAGCTGTTTACCGGTAACCTGGGTTTGACCCTGCTGAAGCTCCCAACCCTGCCAGGTTGGAGGATCCCCTCCATGCCAGACCTCTACAACCCTGGTCGCCTCATATGGTTGATAATACACAGGGTAGCCGGTCCGTGGCCGAGTACGTGGAGGAAATCTGCAGTCCAGCCAGTGAGAGCAGTTTTGATGACCTGCTGCTCATAGCTGTCTTTGATAGAGGTCTTGACAGTGGGCTGGAGAATGAGTTTTGTCATTCCTACCTGACTCCTCCCTGACTGCTCTGTGTGATCTGGCCATTCGCACAGATGTGTTGATTTGATCTAGAAACAGGAAAGTTGAAGCTTGGTTTTTCTCACAGCCATCATCCTCATTCACAAGTCCGCCCAGCTCCATTCTTGACACGCCGTGGTCGTAAGCTCCATACCTGAGCAGCTAGCGCCACCCAGCTCTGTACCTGAGCACACTGCACCCGTAAGCGCCATACCTGAGCAAGTAAGCTCTGCACCTTAGCATTTCGCACCGCCCAGCTCCATACCTGAGCTCGCCGCACCCCTTAGTGCTGTACCTGAGTAGGTAAGCTCTGTACCCGAGCAGCTAGCACCATCAAGCTCCGTACCTGAGCACGCAATGCCCATAAACTCCATACCTGAGCAGGTAAGCTCCGTACCCGAGCAGCTAGCACCGCCCAGCTCCATACTTGAGCTCGGTGTGCCCATTAGCACCGTACCTGAGCACATAAGTTGAGCCACTGTCCTTAGTACCGATCTCAGCACCACGGTTGTTGCCGCCAACCTCCGCGCCATGGTCTTAAGTACTGGTCTCCACACTTCGGTCGCTACCACAGACCCCCTGCACCTCGGTTGTTGTCATTGACCCTTGTACTATGGTCACCTTTCTTGACCTTGCTGCTGGGGTCCTTGACGTCCTTTTGCCTAGCCAGGTGAATTGCACCGACCTTTTTCTTGCGCCTTGTTGGGTCTAGCCCTGTTCCTGAGCTGCCAGAACTGACTTCCTCCCCTGAGCCACTCGTGGCTAGCCCCATACCGAGCCTTGCTTTTGCCTCATGTTGGCCCACCCTCCCTGCTTAACATTGAACGTGTTAGACAGGCTAGGGAAGTTTTTTTAGCAGCACTTAGGGCCATCGGGACACCGCCCCTTGAGGGGGGTTTTTATTAGGAGTCACGCTTTGGCCGCTAGAGGCCAGCGTTGACTCACTTTTGCAGTGTGGGTCTGCCGGGCACAATCGAGCATGTGATTACCAACACCTATTGTTGGGGGTATATAAGTGCACCTTTTAGCCCACACAGGTTGTTGTATCCTTGCCACTAAAGACACAATTCTGGTGTTTCGAGCCCTCACCCAGCTCACGCATCCTCTGGGCGTTACACAGTTGTTTAGAGAAAGAGGTGTAGCTGACGGTTTGTAGACCGCCAGTAATGTACAGTCGGGAGACTGGAGGTGATCTAGGGCGTAGAAAGGCAAGATTCCTTTGTATGTGTACCTGGTCACCTGGTGTCCTCGCTGCCCCTCAGCAGCTTTTGGCTCCCCCGTCATGGTGTTGAGCCCCCCACATTTTCCCTTGCCTCTCCAGTCCTTATTTGGGCTGCATACTCCCCCTCAGAATGATCAGGGAATTGGGCTTTCCCAGTTTTTGCTCCGTCAAGGAACGCAGCGCTGCTTATCAGTGCTGTTCCTCGTTTCCGCATTTCGTGCTACCCCTAGTTTGCAGATTTGTTGAACGCCTCGTAATCACATCTGTGTTCCACTCTGGTAGTCTATGTGGCTGTGGTTTGCTTTACGTGTCCATCATGTGCATTCGTTTCACGCTGCACAGACTGTCTGGAGAACCGTTACACTACTCTGGGCTTTGGGGAACCCCCAGAGGCTTATGTCATTGAACACTCCCCTTGCTCTCGGAGCTGCCCTCTGTGCACACGCAGCTCAAGAGCAAGCATTCACTCCATTTTTTAAAAGGAGCATTTTTCCCTTTTCCTTTTTCTTGCTCTCCTGTAAAGCCCTAGAGCGCTATTGCAGGGCATTGCTTTTCACCCAGTTAAACAACCCCATTACTATTGAGATTGTTCATTATGTTTGAGTCCGTTTTTCAATTACTCTTACTTCTGCCATTCTTCTGCCCCTCCTTCTCATTTCTCTGTGTTGGGGGCGCATCCTGATTAGATTTGCCACTGACACTAGAGATCAAGCGTTCAAGCGGACTCGTGCGAACCCGTGCCTTCACTTTTGGTTCTGGGTAGTTATTCATATATTTCATTTCACTAATTCCATCTGGAGCTAACCACATTTGGGACTTAAAACGCATTGTATTTTTATTTTCACGGTTCACCAGTGTCTAAAATATGGCAGACCGTAACAGTTTGACCATTTTAAAACCAGAGATTTTGTTTAGAAAATTCCTGTGTACTACAAAAGTACTTAAATTAATTTATCTTACTGAATAAAATACAATAGCTATTGTGATCATTTTTTAGTTATTACTATCAGGACATGTGTAATAGCTTCTGATTGCAAAATGCAGAGTCATTCTTCTCATTATGAGTGTTATAATGTTTAAATACAGCTAGAAAAGTTAGATAATTTTCATGGTAAATGTGACGAAAGGCAAGGATTTTAATAGTGTCACGCCACAATGCCAATGCACATGCACTTTTTCCTGTTCACGCCAAGCTTCTACTACAATCAATGATCAGAACTACAACTCCCACAATCCTCCTGTGTGACTGCCAATTTGGAACTCAATTCGCAATCAGGATCACCTGATTGGGAATTCTGATTGGGACTTCCTGGTTCGTCCTCTATTATGCTCAGCGAAACTGACTCTCTTTGCAAAGAATTGCCTCATTTTCAATGTCCATTCCAAGCAATTTACCCTCTGGGCTGATACTTGGTTTTGACCCTTTTCTGTTCATTGGATTAAGTCTCTGTTTTTAGATACCATTGCCTCGTTGATGGATTAATGGCCTCGACCCTGCTTGTTTTGCGATGATCCATATGAAAAATGTATTTAACTGTGGTGACACTGTTTACCCTGTTTCGAGTTAATAATTATTTTACCGTCATTCCCTGGTACTGTGCTCATCTATCCAGTCCATCCAGCATTACAGAATACTTCCCCATCATGCAGATGGCAGACGCCCAGGGGCTCACCACCGTCGTCACCCAGGGTCAAACATTGGATCAACATCATCATCTGTTTGATTCTCTGGCTCAGTGCATGGAGATGCTCCGAGTGAATCAGATAACATAAACAAAACCAGCTTTCCCTGATCGCTACCAGCCTGAAGGATATTTCTGGCCAGCTTCAGCACACAGCTGCCTCCAGCCCACCATAGCTCTCTCCCTCTTCTTCACAAAGTTCTGGCAAGGATTCTGGCACTTTTTCGGTCAGCAAGCCTGAAAAGTTTGATGGTAAGCTAAATTTGTGCAGCAGCTTTCTGCTCCTGTGTGACATGTTTTTTCAGAACTCACCTCAAAACACGGATGGTGCCCACATGGCATTTGTTGACTGGTCAGACTTCCTCATCTAGGCTGAGATTGCACAGAACTCCCTGGTCAGCTCCTCCACAGGGATCACTCCGTTCCAGTGTATCTTGGGATACCAATCCCCGATAATGCCTTGGACCCCTGCACCATCGAACGCCACCTCTGTGGATGATTGGATGCACAGGAGTGAACAGGTTTGGGAACAGACCCATCTCGATATCCACCAAATGCTTGAGCATCACAAGAGTTCGAAACTCGAGAAACTCCAACATACTCTCCCAGACAGCACATATGGCTTCCAACCAGGGACTTCCGCAACATGGAGAGAAGTAAGAAACTTGAGCTTAAATCCATTGGCCCTTTCAGAATCCTGAATTGCATTAACAATGTCACTTACATGCTGAAGCTTCCACTTCGGTCTAGGGGGTGCAACTCTTTTCATGTGTTCCTCCTCAAACCCATCGTGATCTTGGATGAGGCCTCTGTCGACACCAACCCTATTGAGGTAGATGGCACCATGGCCTACTCTGTTCGCCAGCTGTTGGATTCCCGACATCAAGGGTGGGGGTACTTAAATACCTCATGAACTGGGAGGGTTACGGACCTAAGGAGAGGAGCTGGGTTCCAGCCAATGACATTCTGGACTCTGGACTCTGAGCTTAAGGCTGATTTTCATCAGTGTGATCCAGATCCCCTTCAGCACCCCCCCCACCCCGTTCGCAAGGCCTCCCTCACAACCAGCCACCCAGGAACCACAGAGGCCACCCCAGGAGGAGCATGTCTATTGGCAATCCCGCTTCCAACACAAGAACCCCAACAGAAACTTCCGAGCATCCAGGTGGTCACCAACAGTGTCATCTTCGTTCTGACTCTGACTCCTTGACTCCTTAACTGCTCAGTTGCAGAGCTAATAGGCGTGGCGAGCTCAGGTAGGGAGCTAGACTGTGCTAAGAGCCCAAATGTGGAACTCAATTACTCAGATACAAAGCTAGATACAACTGCTCAGAAACAGAGCCTACGAGCGCAATGCGCTTGGGTATGGCATCAGGCAATGCCAATTGCTCAGAAACAGAGCTTACTTGCTCGGGTTCGGAGCTTACAAGCACGGCGTGCTCAGGTACGGAGCTTGGTGGCACCAATTGCTCAAGAATGGAGCTTACTTTCTCAGGCTCCGAGCTTACAGACAAGGCGCGCTCAGGTACGGCGCTTGGTGGTGCTACTTGCTCAGGAATGGAGCTTACTTGCTCAGGTTCGGAGCTTACAGGGGCGGCATGCTCAGGTTCGAAGCTAGGCAGTGCTAATTGCTCAAAAACCTGAGCTTATCTGCTCAGGTTCGGAGCTTCTCGGCATGGCGTGCTCAGGCACTGCATCATTCAGTGCTAATTGCTCAAATACAGAGCTAAGCGATGCTAACCACTCAAGCACAGGGCTAACTTGCACAAGCATGGCACCAATGTGTGTGGCGAGCTCAGGTTCAGAGCCAAGTGGAACTAACTGCTCGAGTATGGGACCAACCTGCTTAAGTATGGAGTTGATGTATGTACTGATCTCAGGTACAGAGCTGAGCGGAGACAACTGCTTGCTTATAGACCTAACTTGCTCAAGAATGGAGCCAATATGTGCAATGAGCTCAGGTACAGAACCAGGACACGCTAGCGGCTCAGGCACGGAGCCTATGGTTGTGGCGCACTCTGGTACTGGGCTTAAAAGCACAGCATTCTCAAATACAAGGCTATGGGGCACTAACTGCTCAGGGGTGGAGCAAACGAGCATGGCATGCTCAAGTATGAAACTAGGGAGTAGTCAATGCTCAAATATGGGGCTAGTATGAGCTAGACACAAGGAAGGTGGCTAGCTGGAGGTTGAACCAGCAATAAAAGGCGGGTGTCTGCACAGATGGCTAAATTGTACAGATCTGCCGGGGAGGCAGGATTCAGAAGTAAGAACAGCTCGTCCCTAACCTCCTTGCTAAGACCAGACTTAAAAATGTCCATGAGTGCCCGGTCATTAAAACCCATCGCTGTGGCTAGCTCACGGAACTCGCCCATGTATTCAGCAACTGCCCTGGACCCCTGGGAGTTATCAAAAATACGGGACTGTGCAAAATGCTCAGGTACGGCACTTGCTCATACAGGTATGGAGCTTACTCGTGCAGTGTGCTCAAATACGCAGCTTAGAAGCAAGGAGTGCTCAGGTATGGAGCTCTGGGGTGCTACCTGCTCTGGTACAAAGCTACGGGGCACTGGATGCTCAAGAATCACTCTCCCTAGGACCTCCCACTCCGGCACGGGGGCATGTCGAGTGGTTCATCCAGGATAGATTTTAATCTCACCTGTGGGCAAAATAATGCCCCACGAGGAGCAGGTGACAGGCTGATGGCCCTTCATAATGGGAGGGTTGGGTCATATGGGGGGTCCTCTTGGTGACTGTACCCTTCTGTTGTGGTTCACCATATTTAAACAGACGGCAAACCAAAAAAATAAAATATATTTTATTGATGAATTAACGGGTCCACAGTTCATGCAGGACCTGGTATTCGAACCTCCAATCTCTACTGTCACAGGCGAGTGTAATCACGGCTTGCCACACGGCCTGACACTAGAACCCACGGGAAAGATGGCAGACCAAGGTACCACCTATTGCGGACTCAAAATAAGGTTTGACGCCGTCTAATAAGAATGACGGGAACCAGGGAAATACAAGGACATGTGCCGGTGGGCAGCGCGTCCTAAAATGAAAATATTTAAGCAAATAATTACAGAAGTGAAGCGCGGAGGGCAAATAGCGGTCCGCGCATGTGCAGGTCAGTTGCAGGTGCTTCAGAGAAGGCGGGCCGAGTAGAGCCGCAAGGCTCGACGTAATCCAGTTAGGGAGTGGCAGAGCTCCGGGAAACACCGAGGTGCACAGAGGGTGTGTGTGCGCAGCACACAGAAAGCACTCGGAGAGGCGAGGAGAAGGTTAGAAAAGGAAGAGACACTTTCCCTTACCTATGCCCTAACCGGATTACCTTGAGCATTGCGGCTCTACTCGGCCGGCCTTCTTTGCAAGACGGGTCGTACCTGTATTCCCTACCGGAAGAAAAGGTATGTGAGGATCCCACACCATAACTAAGCCGGCACTGGCCTCGTGTCAGCTTAGTGCAATCCCCACTATGCTGGGGGAGCTCATGCTGCTGTGAAGGGTCAACACCAGTTACTAGTGGCCCAGGTGTGACCTCTAACAATAACTTGTCAAAATCTTTATCTTTAGTTACATTATACTCTGAAAATTTAAATACAGTAAATGCAGACTCCCCATAGAAAGGACCCAGACCGCTCCACCTGGGATAAACCCAGGAGTTTCTTGCTGTGAGGCAATAGTGCTACTCATGAGCCACCATTCCACCCTCACGTTTGAAGTTTTTGGGGCAGCATGGTGGCTCGGAGGGTAGCATCGCCACCTCACAGCAAGAAGGTCCTGGGTTTAATTCCAGGGTGGAGCGGCCTGGGTCCTTTCTGTATGGAGTCTGCATGTCCTCCCTGTGTCCGCGTGGGTCTACTCCGGTTTCCTCCCACAGTCCAAAGACATGCATGTTAGGTTAATTGACTACATTAATTGGCATTGACTTGAGTGTATGAGTGACTTGTCTTAAGATAACCTTGTGTATGAATGTAACCTTGTGTGTGTTGCTGATGCTGATAGCAACAATGAATAAACGTAATGTAAACATGAAGTTTTTAGACTTAAATCCAAACACTATATTTGGTGAAAACCAAACACAATACTCCAAGTCAAGTCAAGTCAGGTCAGATCTGTTTATATAACGCTTTTTACAATGGAGCATTGTCTCAAAGCAACTTTACAAGTTTAGATGATCTCCTAATAACTACATCCATTCCCAAATTGAGCAAGCCTAGGGCAACAGTGGCAAGGAAAAACTCCCCGAGTGTTATAGGAAGAAACCTTGGGAGGACCAAGACCTCAAAAAGGGACCAAACCTCCTTGGGCGGCATAGATGATAAATCAAGAGCGAAAAAAACGAAGGTCATGGAGTCAAAGTTTGAATAAAATGTGGAAGTTCTGCACATCGGCATTAAGTGGCCTGGGTATGATGGGGCTGGAGCTGATAATTGAAGCAGCTTGAGTGAAGCTACAGCGGATGAACATCATGTGTGGGGCAGGAACTGGTACCGGAACACAGCTCGGAGAGAAAACAGAAAATGTAATTAGTTATTGATTAAGAGCACAGTGTCTATTAACAATCACTGATGCCATGTGTAGCATGAGACCCTGGCAGCATTAGCTATAGCAGCATAGCTAGAAAGAGGAGAACTGGTAGGTAACACAGCCAAGAGGGATCACATGAGACATTGGCAACCCCACGGGAGACAGAAGACAGCAACCCAACGTCTCTGATCACCATAAGACTCTTTGACTCTGAACCCCCAGCTCTTCCCTTAGTCTAAGGCAAGGATGCATGAGTCAAGATCAAGAGGTCCGAAGCCCAGTTCAGCCAGACCACCCAACCGACACTCCTGGCTAACGGACAAGGCAGGCAGGCCAGACATGACTCCAGACTCCGGCCCCAGTGACCCAAGCCATGCATCCCGGTCTAAATCTAGTCAAAAGCCTGTGCAAATAAGTATGTCTTTAGCCTAGACTTAAAATTTTGGAGAGTGTCTGAGTCTCGAACGAAAGTGGGAAGTTTATTCCATAGTTGGGGGCGCCATGTATGAGAAAGCCTTTCCCCCAGATGTGACTTTTTTAATTCTAGGAACTAAAAGAAGTCCTGTACCCTGTGAACAAAGTAGAGGAGTTGGATTGTAAAACTCTAAGATTTCACTTAGATAATGTGGGGCCAGGCCATGTAGAGCTTTATAAGTTATAAGAAGTATTTTGTAATCAATGCGGAATTTGACTGGTAACCAGCGCAGTGATGATAGAACAGGAGTGATGTGATCAAATTTTCTAGTTCGATTTAGCACTCGGGCGGGTGCATTCTGAACTAACTGAAGTTTATTTATAGATTTGCTAGAGGATTCAGCAAGTAAGGCGTTACAGTAATCCAACCTTGAGTTTATAAACACATGAACAAGTTTCTCTGCATGATTAAAAGAGAGGATATTTCTAAGTTTTGGGATATTACGTAATTGAAAGAAACCAATTCGAGTGATGCTGTCAATGTGCACATCAAACGAGATATCTGAATCAAATGTGACCCCTAAGTTTTTTACAGACGGACTGGGCAATACTGGACAGCCATCTAGATTTAGGATAGATGTAGCCAACCTGTCTCCCACAGCCTTGGGTCCCAATAATAGAACCTCAGTTTTATCTGAGTTAAGTAAGAGAAAATTAAATAACATCCAATCTTTTATTTCCTTTACACAGTCCTCGATTTTGTTGATTGTAAGGCTGTCATAGGTTTGGCTGATATGTACAGCTGTGTATCATCTGCATAGCAGTGGAAACTAATGCCATGTTTACGAATAACTGAGCCTAGTGGTAGCATGTACAGAGAGAATAAAAGCGGACCAAGCAGGACCCTGAGGCACGCCATACTTCACTTTTGAGAGCTTAGACCTTAGATTATTTATATGAACAAACTGGTACCGGTCAGTTAAGTAGGATTTAAACCAAGAAAGTGCTGATCCCTTAATACCTACAGTATTTTCTAGTCTGTTTAGTAAAACATCATGATCTATAGTGTCAAATGCTGCACTTTAAATTTAACAGAACAAGAAAAGAAACACATCCCTTATCTGAGGACATTAACAAGTATTTTGTACCCTAATTAATGCTGTTTCAGTACTATGATGGGGCCTGAAGCCAGACTGAAATGTTTCATAAATTTCATTCTTTTGGAGGTAACTGCAGAGCTGCTGATAGACGGCTTTTTCTAAGATTTTGGACAGAAAGGGTAGATTTGAAATTGGTCTATAATTAGATATCACACAAGGGTCAAGATTGGCTTTTTAAATCAGTGGTTTGATAACGGCAGACTTAAAGGATTTGGGCACATAACCAAAGGTAAGGGATAAATTTAAAATAACCAACACTGGCTCTATAATACTAAGTATTACTTGTTTGAGTAAACGTGTAGGAATTGGATCTAATAAACATGTTGATGACTTAGACGAGCTGATCAGTGTGGATAGTTCAGTATTATTAATTGGGGTAAAAGATTCTAATCTTGATTTACATCTCAGTAAACAGATGTCTTCACTAGTGCTGCATCTCGAAGATTGCTGAATAGTTTGGTGATGTGATGAGCATCAAGTTTGATGCCTAATATTTTCTATCTTATCATTAAAGAAAGTCATGAAATCATTACTGTTAAAATTACACAGAACGGGAGAATCACTTTCTGTACGGTTTTTTTGTTAATTTGGAGACTGTATTAAAAAGAAACCTTGGATTATTCTTATTTTTCTCTATGATTGAGGAGAAGTATGCAGCTTTAACTTTAGTGAGGGCATGCTTATACTCTGCCATGCTGTCCCTCCAAGCAATCTGAAACACCTCCAATTTACTATGTCTCCACTTGCGCTCTACATGCTGTGTTCTTTGCTTTAAGGTACGGGTGTGGTCATTATACCATGGTCCTAGCCTTTTTTTCCCTAATGCGTTTGACCCTGGCGGGAGCAATCGTGTCCGGGGTTGAGCGAAGCACACATTCTAATTGGTCATTTACAGACTCAAGATGAATGATCTCCGTAGATGTATTAAATTTCAAGTCTGGTAGGTTTTTAATAAACGCAGCTGGAGTAGCATATGTGATAGTGCGCTTTTGTGTGATAAGGAGGCAGAAGGATTTTATTTATTTATTACTAAAAGATAGTGATCTGAAATCGAATCACTTTGCAGGAAAACATCAAGGTTATCTATATTGATACCAAATGTTAATATTAGATCTAAAGTATGATTACAGCGGTGGGTTGGTCCCATCACATTCTGAGTGATACCCATGGATTCTAAGATGGACTCGAAAGCAATTTTAAGTGGATCCTGCGAGTGAATATTGAAATCACTTACAATTAAAGCCTTATTTATTGACAGTAGTAAGCAGGAAAGAAAGTTAGCAAATTCCTGAAGAAATTCTGAATAGGGACCAGGAGGGCAGTAAATAGTGATGAGCTGAAAAGAGTGTGGTTTTGACTTCCATAACGATGGATCAGCTGTAATTAATCTAGCTTAGTCTAAGGTTGTTTATTCTTTGGGAGCTATCTGTGTTATATAACGAGGTTATTAAACAGCTTTTTGAGAGCGTTTACGTTTAGGACAGATGCGGGTAACAGACACAGTTCATATGGGGTTCTTGGGTGACGGGCATGGCTACCAGCAGACAGTTGGTTAAGCCGGTCTGTCTGCTGCCTGACCCATGCATGGATAGTCAGCCCTAACAAAGACTAGGGGAAATGTTGCAGGAGTGAGAGAGACTCTCTAGAGGGGGATGGACACAGTCCCATCCTAAAAGGCCAGGCTACCCTCAAAGGCGGTACAGTTTGGGTCTATTAGCTCACGTTGTTTGAGAAACACCACTTGGACAGCCAGCAGTCAGCGGACCATAACCAGGGATGGGGCCAGAGCACACCTACAGCCATCAGGACATTTGCCTTCGCAACGCTAACCACTCTACAAAATTAGCCGTAGTAACCCTGAATGACGAAGGGTATATCATAGCCCCTACATGAAGTAACTATCCTAAGAATCTGCGGCTCTCGCGTTCACTAAGACTCGTTACAATGTCCGGCACGCTGGATCTGTGGATCCGGATATCTCTAGTGTGGTGTCCCTAAAGGGGTGGTAGCAAGTTTCACGTGTCGTAAAATAGAGTCACCTATGACCAGAGCTCTTTCAACAGGCTGCTCAGTGGGTGTATCACTGAGGAGGGCAAACATGTTGGACACGTGAACAGGTAAAGAGTGGTGCTCTCGTGGACTAGCCTTACGACTACGTTGCCAAACCGTCACCCACTTGCCCTGCTGCGAGGACTCTGCCGGGGCTGGGGCTCTAACTTCACCTGTGTCATCCAGATCTGCTAAGCTAGGAGCTGAGCTAGCCTTCTCTAATGTCTGGATGTGCGCCTCTAAAACTACAATCTTCTCCGTCAGACTAGCTACAAGCCTACACCTATCACAAATAAAATTTACACTAATGACAGAGGAAGAATAGCTAAACATGCCACACTCGGCACAGGGAACAAGCGCAGCAGAAGCCATGTTAGTACAATTAATGAATTAAAGTTACTTAGCTTAATACTCCACCCAAAGTACACCATACCTACTGTGAAGTACTGTGAAGTCACATTCATACTGGGCTGATTTAGAGTGGCTAATTAATCTAATGCATGTCTTTGGAATGTAGAAAGAAACCAGAGTGTCCAAAGTAAACCCACACAGACATGGGCAGGACATGCAAATTTTATACAGGCGTATCAGACTGGGAATCTCTGAAGCTGTGAGGCGACCATGATAACCACTTGCTCTATTCTACTGCCCCTGTCCTTGAGTAATGACTAGTAAGTAATGCATTAAAAACGATTTTAAAGACCACAAAGACTTCAGTCATGCATGTTCCACTGGCTATAATTGAGAGAAACAATGACAAAAGTCAGCACATGCTTAGCCAATCTATATCCTGTGGGACTGTGGTGGCCTAGTGGTTAAGGTGCAGGACTATAAACCAGAAGGTCCAGGGTTCAAATCCCACCTCAGCCAAAGCTGCCACTGTTGGGTCCTTGAGCAAGACCCTTAACCCACAATTGCTTGGATTGTAAGATTGTATCAATTGTAAGTTGCTCTGGATAAGGGCATCTGCTAAATGCTGTAAATGTAAATATCCAATCCATGTACCAAAATAAAAGACTGCAATTGCTACACTATTATTTAGTACTGCTGTGTTTTGTTCACTACCATATTTCCCTAGGTGTATTGTTTTCCTTAATTAGATGTCTTGTTAGAAGTCTAGCAAATACAATATCATTACAATAACTCACTAAAGACACTTTGAATTCCTTGACCAACAGCTTTTCCTGATTCATTCAGTATGCATACAGGTGCTCGGGAGTGACATCTGACCAGGTCAGACACCACATCCAGATACAACTGGCTGTGTCTGAAAAAAGGGAGTCTGGCTGGTTTTCATCATCCAGCACTGTAACAGTAACCTCTACCTAGCCCTGCTTACACCTGCACCTTGTGTTGTCTGGGAAAGGCTCCAGAGACTCTGCGACCCTGATCAGGAAATATATGCAATGCCTATACATCCTAACTATCAGATAGATTTAGTTGTGTCCGATAGATTTTATTAATTATTTTATTAAAAAATAAATCCATTATCATTATAAAGTCCATTATCACATTGTATCTAAATATGTTATAGGGGAACATATTTAATTATAAATAACACTATTTTCATATGTGATTAAATTCAGCCTAATGCTCTTATTTAACAAAATTTTAATAGTAGAGCTGGAGATCACAGTCTCTCCCACCAACATAGAATGAGACACAATTGGATCATTTTCTTTTACAATACTCCCGATACAGTGTTATATCTAGCTCACACCTGAAGAGGGGCAAAAAATTACAGCCTATAGATACTCATTAAACCAACTCAACAGATAGCAGTAAAAGTATTTATTCAGTATGCAATTGCTAATGGAAAAAACCTGAACTGAGCAGAGTTATTTGGGTAGTTGACATGAACTCAAAACTAAAGTAAACATTAAATAGCATACAGATGCAATTCTTTAAATTTAAATAAACTAAAATTTTATATTTCACATTTTAATCCAAACATTTCTTATGGTGTGACATATAAATGAGTTAAAGAAAACGTGACTTTCTTCCTAAATTATCTGTCCACTATTTAGATTAATTATTCATTCATTCATTTTATACATCCATTTTAGTCGAATCTGACCCTTGTCTACTTCGTAGACCAGTCTTATACTGATCCAAAGGGTTTCACGGTAATGGTTTTTACCTAGTAGTGTAGATTCATTATAACAGACTCAATTAAGTTACTGAATATAGTGATCTGTGTAAAATCAAGCGATGAGTATTCTTTGGAGGTAAGAAGAGAATGCGTTGATTGTCAAATGTATAGCACTGGTAGGGGGATCCTCTCCATGATATCTGAACTGATAGTCTCTCTTTGTGGGAAGCAGGCCAACTCAACACTGGAGATACTGAAGAATTGTCTAATTGAGTGTACCTAATGAAACGAGCAATTTCATTTTGGGGGCTCTGGCAGAAGGAAGCTCCTCTAAATACCAGGTCCAGACCATAACCTCCTTTGGATCTCCCAGATCTGAATATACCAAGAAAAGTGTCCTTTAGGTGTCCTTTGGGTTGTGTCTCCATTAATACTGTATGTACTTTGTATGCAATGATGCATAATGTGTTGAGCAAACAGGAGCGATATAACTGCAATGGGGCTGTGGTTTCACTTGTTACAGACTTGAGGATCAAAAAATAAATAAATAAATAAAAACAAACAAACAACAACAACAACAACAACAACAACAAAAAAACACAATGCACTCTCTTGTTCTGTAATTTTCTCCCTCTCACAGTACTGGATTTCCTACAGGCAGGAATAATAATTTTTTTCCATGACACTCATGCTGAGCTAAAATCCCGGTACATAATAACAACAAAACGTCTCCCCTACTGCCCATCTTTGCTTTCTCTCTGATGTCCACAGGCTTAAACCCTGACTCCTGGTCTCTCTCTCTGACCCCTGGTAAGACTGTGCCACAGCTTTCTCTGTGGGAAGGAGGTAGATTTAATGCTTGATCCAAACGAATAGTGCTGCATTGGCAGAAACAGTGAAAAGAGACCACAACAGCTTGCAGCTGGATTGCAGCCCCTCCCACCCTCTGCTGACTGTGTGAATGTTTCACACACTGGAAACTGCTGAAGGTCTGATTATGCAGCAAGAAATCTGCATTTTTTTTCATTTAGCAGATTTGTTGCTAGATCAAGGACATCTTTTTTTAAATGATCAGTGTTGTGTCAGTCTAGTAATTAATAAGAAGTTCAAATAAGCTGTGCAAGTTTGGCTGATATTATTTCTGTAGTGTGTCTGTTATTCTAAGAGACAGACTGAAGTTTGGTTAAGGCAATTGTCAAGTCAAGTCAAGTCAGATCTATTTATATAGCGCTTTTTACAATGGAGCATTGTCTCAAAGCAACTTTACAAGTTTAGATTACCTCCTAATAACTACGTCCAATCCCAAATTGAGCAAGCCTAGGGCAACAGTGGAAAGGAAAAACTCCCCAAGTGTTATAGGAAGAAACCTTGGGAGGACCAAGACTCAAAAAGGGACCCAACCTCCTTGGGCGGCGTAGATGATAAATCTAAGAGCGAAACTAAAGTCATGGAGTCAAAGTTCGAATAAAATGTGAAGTATACACATCGGCATTAAGTGGCTCGGGTATGGTGGGGCTGGAGCTGATGACGGAAAGCAGCTTGAGTGGGACAGTGGATGAACATCATGTGTGGGGCTGGAACTGCCGGAACACAGCTCGGAGAGAAAACAGAAAACAGAAAAGAAACACATCCCTTATCTGAGGACATTAACAAGTCATTTAGTACCCTAATTAATGCTGTTTCAGTACTATGATGGGGCCTGAAGCCAGACTGAAATGTTTCATAAATTTCATTCCTTTGGAGGTAACTGCAGAGCTGCTGATAGACGGCTTTTTTTCTAAGATTTTGGACAGAAACGGTATATTTGAAATTGGTCTATAATTAGATATCACACAAGGGTCAAGTTTGGCTTTTTTAGTCAGTGGTTTTGATAACGGCAGACTTAAAGGATTTGGGCACATAACCAAAGGTAAGGGATGAATTTAAAATAACTAACATTGGCTCTATAATACTAGGTATTACTTGTTTGAGTAAACGTGTAGGAATTGGATGTAATAAACATGTTGATGACTTAGACGAGCTGATCAATTGTATGCTTGGATATTTAAAAGAAATTATATGCAGCTCGATTCACATTCAATATCGATAATGTAGAATAATCAAACAGGAATTATTCACTGGTAGCTTCATGTGTTGGGTTTTAATGGCCAAGCAGCAGCACACAAATCTAAGATCATGTACAATACCAACCTTTGGCTAACTATAAAGTTTAGTGATGGAGGAATACCATTTATTATTATTAATGATTAGGGTAGCATGCAGTAATATTCTAGATAGCTGCATGTTTTCATATTTGTGGCAAAAGTTTGGAGAATGCTCGTTTTTTATTATTATTATTATTATTATTTAATTGGAGTGTCAACAATGAGCGAGGCCTTACCATCCAAAATCAGTGCAAAACTTCATTAATGTTCTTGTGGCAGAACATCTACAATCTAGCCAAAAGCATTCCCAGAAAAATAGTGCCTGTTGTAGCAGCAAACAAAATCCATATTAAACCGCATAGTTTTGGAATAAGATTTTCAGAAAGCTCATTGGGATGTACTGTTCTTGAGTCCACAAACATTTGCTCATGTAGTGTGGGGAGGCTTGTTTTTATGCCCCATTTGAATGTGTGATCATGTGTCCTTTCAGCCATGCACATTAGTAGAGATTAGTTTACACCCATTAGTTCTCTAAATCCTCTCCACTGAATACGAATGAAAAATATCTTTAATCAGTGTTGCTTATCTCAGATTATAGCCAGAACCCAGAACAGCCATTTTGCCTCTACTGCTGCAGGTAAAATGATTATTTGGCAATAAGCTGATATAGCAGATTAGATACATTAGATAGATTAGATTTCATTTCCCCTTCCGTGTCTTTTAACAGGCAGAAGGTGGTTCTAAAATATTTGCTCCTGTATCCACTATGAGTAAATGCTCCCTGTTTAATCAGATCACCTGTGTTATCTCATATATTTAACAAGTAAGTACACTAATAGAATTGTATAACCATTCCTGTGTAATTGGACTACATTTAGTTGATTAGTGCTTTTCAGTGTAGTTTATTCTCATTTAGGTTTCAGCTGTCTCTTGTGGCTCTAATGGCTCAGTCAGCTATTCATGTTTTGCCAACTAATACAGTAATCCAATAACAGGTTTGCGTCACTTAATGTTCCAAGATACATTCTGTGAAATCATGTGTTATATCACATTGCATGCATGCCATAGAGTAACATTTGAATTGATTATGACCCTCAATACATTATTATTTGGTTGTGTATTGTACAACATGTGATTCATGTGATTGGATGTTACATTACACTGTGCATAGCTGTATTACATTTAAATTATACACACACATACACACACACACACACACACACACACATATATATATATATATATATATATATATATATATATATATATATATATATATATATATATATATAGTTGCATATTAGCTTACAAAGAGCAGAGTCTAGAATCCAAGTTAGTAAGTTGGGGCAACGAAAAAGGAAAAAGTCAGTAAGGGCATATAAGCAGGCAAACTTATATCAGGCTCAAATGGGAAAATCTATCCCTCTGGATGGGGCCAGGCAACAAGATTAAGTTCTCAAATCCTTATGCATCCGAATACAAAGAATATTGAGTAGTATTGTGTAGAAGATTTGTTAAGTGTAGCATATTTAGAATAAGACTATTAGTGACATAATAAAACAGACTTAGTACAACTATTTATAGTCACTATATCAGATCCTGGAAGAAGAAGTAGAGTGTCTAATTCAATGCAGTGGGTAGTAAAGCAACTGATTTTGGAGGATTGTATGCCAATGTCCAATCACGTGAGTTTAGAGGCTGGCAACAACAGAAAGTCAAGGAGCGCCACCTGCATCAACACTATATTCTTATACCATGGGAATCCGGCACTGTTATCTATGAGAGCACAGACAGTAAGGACACTCTTGTTCCGGTACCAGTTCCAGCCCCACACATGATGTTCATCCGCTGCAGCTTCACTCAAGCTGCTTCCATCATCAGCTCCAGCCCCATCATACCCGGGCCACTTAATGCCGATGTGCATATTTCACATTTTATTAGAACTATGACTTCACATTTTATTCGAACTATAATCTACGCCGCCCAAGGAGGTTGGGTCCCTTTTTGAATCTTGGTCCTTGGTCCTTCTTCCTCACAACACTTAGGGAGTTTTTCCTTTCCACTGTCGCCCTGTGCTTACTCAATTTGGGATTGGACGTAGATATTAGGAGATAATCTAAACTTGTAAAGTTGCTTTGAGACAATGCTCCATTGTAAAAAGCGCTATATAAATAAATCTGACTTGACTTGACTTGACTTGACACCAGTGACCCACTTTGTTTGCGATTCCTCTCTCAAAAACATGGGTCATGAGTAGTGTAGGTTGTCAAATGAATCGTTAACAAAACTGTTGGTGCAAATGTTTGAGAACACATAGATCCATGCTATTTTAGAGATAAGTTATTAATAAAATGCTTCACAAGATAAGTTGTAGCAGGTGAAGTGGTGAGCTGAGGTGGAAACTTCACTCATAAATCACATATTTATTGCACAGTCAAATCACAGACAGAATTACCAGCCCTGTTAAGGACTACTTACCAGGTCGTTTGGTGAGAAAACCTCTGACACATGGCTCAGCCACCCAGGTCACCCCGACACACAGGAAACTAGCTCACGGTAGGTACAACGTAATAACTCTCAAACACAAAAAAATACATAGACACACTCACTATGAGCTTTTACGAAGACAAAAATTATGCCATTGACATAAAACAAGCCACATGGAAACATAAACCATAAAAAAAGAGACCTTTGAGCCGCTAATTTGCATAATGCAGCCATAAACACACACCCCTCCCCCCAGGAGGTTTCAACAACATTACAGTATGCATTGAGCCTAGTTATAAATACAGGATATGTCTGAGTCCTTAATAATAATTATATAGCTTTCAGGGAACATTTCCCCCACCTGTAGTTTTCATTTAAGCTAGGTACAGAATAAACCATGTGATTGAATGATAATCCCAAAAGGGTTGGGATGGCATGGAAATGCAGTGTTCCTTTTGTTTTCTTTGACTTTTGTTTTATTGCAGACAGTATGAATCCAAGATATTTCATGTATTTATTTTGTTTGTTTTTTTTCTGGTCAGTGTGATTTCATTTCTTAATAAACATCCATTCCTGCATGCCTAGAACACATTCCAAAATAACTTGGGACAGGGTCAATTTAGAGGTAATAATACAGTAAAAAAAGAAAAGAAAAAGCAAAACAAAACAAAAAAACTGACTAAATGATGATGTTATTTCAGGTGATTATGATTTGGTACAAAAGCAGTATCCATGAGAGGCCGAGTCTTTGAGGAGTAAATGTAGACAGACAATCACAAGTCAATAAATGTGCAAATGAGCAAATAAATGAAATGTTTAAAACTATGTTTCTAAGAGAAAGCCTGGAAGGGATTTACATATTTCATCTGCAGCAGTTCATAAAATAATTTAAAAAAATCCAGGAATCTCATGGTCTCCAATCCCTCATATGGCACAGATGGCTAAACCTTTGTCAAATACTACAAAATGGAGTTACATTCACAAATGTCACTTAAGGTGTGGCTTTGCAAAAAAGAAACCTTGATGTTAACCATATCAGAAGCAGCGTCAGGCTCAGAGGCATCTGAGATGGACCATCACACAGTGGAAATGTGTATTTTGGTCAGATGAATCAGTATTCCAGATCCAATTCTTCCAATTTTTTGGAAGACATAGACACCCTGTGCTCTGGACCAAAGATCAAAAAGAATTTCAACACTATTATCTGTCAAGGTATAAGGTTGTGTCAGTGGTGGCAAAGGTCATTTACTCTTCTGTGATGGCAGCATTATTGCAAAAAAAAATACACTGAAATATTTGTGCAACATAAACTGCCTTCAATATGACATAATTTCCAGGAACGTCCATACATTTTTCAGCAAGACAATGTAATGTCCCAAAACATTTCAATAATTGTCTCATGCATATTTTGACAAATGGGACATCCCATGCCCACCTTTGCTCCTCAAAGTCTCAGCCTTTCATGGATACTGCTTTTATACCAAATCATGATTACATTCACTTGTTGACATGAACTGTTTGAAATCACATCATTTTATTTATTTATTTATTTACCTCCTAACTAGCCATAAATTGCCCCCATGCCAGCATTTTTGAATGTGTTGAAAGCCTGAAATGCAAGAATGGATGTTTATTAAAAATTAAATTATGTTGACCAGACAACACAAACATTTGGGTTCATATTGTTTGCAATTAAATATACTAAGGAAAGCAAAGTAAATGTAAGGAACATGTGTTTTTATTTACATTTTCCATACTGTCCCAACATTTCTGATTGTATTTAAAGAAAGTGATCTATCAGAGTCTGATCTTTGTAATACATTTGTAAAAGAATATCATGGGGCAAACAAGATTCCTGAGGAACAAAGAAGAGTTGTTGATCATCAGACTGGAAAAGGTTACAAAACCTCTAAAGACGTTGGACTGCATCAATCTACAGTCAGAGAGATTGTGTTCAAATGAAGGAAATTACTGACATTTGTTATTCCCTCTAAGAGTGGTATGGTTTTGTAACATTTTGGATTTGGTTTGTAACCTTTTCCAGCCAGATAATAACTGTTCTCAGAGTCCTCAGAAATTTCCTTGCCATCGCTCATGCCATCGAAACTTCCACAAACTTGTGAAGATCAGAGTTTCATAGATTCCTGTTCTGCAAATGCAAATTCATTAACATTGTTCAGTGTCCCTGGTGATGGATCATGAGTCTTGAAAAAAAGAAAAAACAAACAAACATATATATATATATATATATATATGTATATATGTATCAGAGATATATATATATATATATATATAATTTAATATATATATATTTTTTTTTTCTCTACTCTCTCTCTCTCTCTCTCTCTCTAGAGAGAGAGCAGTGGAAAAAAAAATATATATATATATATGTATATACTTTTATTGTTTTTTTTCAGTACTCATGATCCATAAAAAAAAAAAAAAAAAAAATATTTATATATATAATATATATATATATATATATATATATATATATACACACACATACATATATGCAGTATATAATGCTCAAAAATTAAAGGGAACACTCCTAGATCCTAGATCTGAATGAATGAAATATTCTCATTGGATACTTTGTTCTGTACAAAGTTGAATGTGCTGACAACAAAATAACACAAAAAATATCAATGGAAATCAAATTTATTAACCAATGGAGGTCTGGATTTGGAGTCACACACAAAATTAAAGTGGAAAAACACACTACAGGCTGATCCAACTTTGATGCAATGTCCTTAAAACAAGTCAAAATGAGGCTCAGTATTGTGTGTGGCCTCCCCGTGCCTGTATGACCTCCCTACAATGTCCGGGCATGCTCCTGATGAGGTGGGGGATGGTCTCCTGAGGGATCTCCTCCCAGACCTGGACTAAAGCATCTGCCAACTCCTGTATAGTCTGTGGTGCAACGTGACGTTGGAGGATGGATCGAGACATGATGTCCCAGATGTGCTCAATCGGATTCAGGTCTGGGGAACAGGCGGACAAGTCCATAGCTTCAATGCCTTCATCTTGCAGGAACTGCTGACACACTCCAGCCACATGAGGTCTAGCATTGCCCTGCATTAGGAGGAACCCAGGGTCAACCGCACCAGCATATGGTCTCACAAGGGGTCTGAGGATCTCATCTTGGTACCTAATGGCGATCAGGCTACCTCTGGTGAGCACATGGAGGGCTGTGCAACCCTCCAAAGAAATGCCCCCCCACACCATTACTGACCAAACCAGTCATGCTGAAGGATGTTGCAGGCAGCAGATCGCTCTCCACAGCTTCTCCAGATTCTGTCACGTCTGTCACATGTGCTCAGTGTGAGCCTGCTTTCATCTGTGAAGAGCACAGGGCACCAGTGGTGAATTTGCCAATCCTGGTGTTCTCTGGCAAATGCCAAGCATCCTACATGGTGTTGGGCTGTGAGCACAACCCCCATCTATGGACATTGGGCCCTCATATCATCCTCATGGAGTCGGTTTCTAACAGTTTGTGCAGACACATGCACATTTGTGGCCTGCTGGAGATCATTTTGCAAGGCTCTGGCAGTGCTCCTCCTGTTCCTCCTTGCACAAAGGCGGAGGTAATGCTCCTGCTGCTGGGTTGTTGCCGTTCTACGGCCTCCTCCACATCTCCTGGTGTACTGGTCTGTCTCCTGTTAGCGCCTCCAGCCTCTGGACACTACGCTGACAGACACAGCAAACCTTCTTGCCACAGCTCGCATTGATGTGCCATCATGGATGAACTGCCCTACCTGAGCCACTTGTGTGGGTTGTAGAGTCTGTCTCATGCTACCACGAGTGTGAAAGCACCACCAACATTCAAAAGTGACCAAAACATCAGCCAGAAAGCATAGGTACTGAGAAGTGGTCTGTGGTCCCCACCTGCAGAACCACTACTTTATTGAGTGTGTCTTGCTAATTGCTAATAATTTCCAACTGTTGTCTATTCCATTTGCACAACAGCATGTGATTGTCAATCAGTGTTGCTTCCTAAGTGGACAGTTTGATTTCACAGAAGTTTGATTTACTTGGAGTTATATTGTGTTGTTTAAGTGTTCCCTTCATTTTTTTGAGCAGTGTGTATGTGTGTGTGTGTACACGTGTATGTGTGTGTGTATATATATATATACACACTTTTTTCACTACTAATGTTAATGAATCCACCATCAGGGACACTGAACAATAATGGTGTGCATGGCAGGGGTACAAGTGAAAGGGGTACAATGTGTCCAAAAAGAACATTGCTGCTCATTTGTAGATTGCTAAATATCACGTGGAAAAGCCAGAAGGATACTGTAAAAAAGGTCTGTGGATGAATGAGACCAAATTAGACAGTTTTGGTTTAAATGAGCTTTATATCTGGATAAAGGAAAGAACTGCATTCCTAGATAAGAACATTATCCCATCTGTGAAACATGATGCTGGTAGTATCATAGTTTGGGCCTGTTTTGCTGCATCTGGGCCAGAACAGCTTGCCATCATTAATGGAACAATATATTCTGAATTATACCAGCAAATTCTAAAGGAACCTGCCAGGACATCCTTCTGTGAACTGAATCTCAAAAGAAAATGAGTCATGCTGCAAGAAAATGACCCTAATCTGCAAAGTCATTCTGCCTAAGAATGGTTAAAGAATAAACTTAACTCTGCATGACGTCCTACCGTATTGTCCTCTCTCATTTCTGTAGCCAACTGCACTATCCATTTGTCCTTGTGCTTTCTCATTTGTTTCCAGGATATTGCGTATAGTTATATTATCTTTGTACCTTGTGATCTTTGTGCTGTGTTCTTCTGTATGTACAGAATATATATATACATACATACATATATACACACACACACACACACACACACACACACACACACAAGAACACATAAAATAAAAATAACTATATTTTTACTAGTAGCACTTACAGGTAACATTATCAGGACAGCCTAAGCTATACATATCCAGTGGGGCAAAAAAGTATTTAGTCAGCCACTGATTGTTCAAGTTCGCCTAGTTAGAAAGATGAGAGAGGTCTGTAATTTTCACCATAGGTACACTTCAACTATGAGAGACAAATTGAGAAAAAAAAATCCAGGAAAACACATTGTAGGATTTTTAAAGAATTAAATTGTAAATCATGGTGGAAAATAAGTATTTGGTCAACCACAAACAAGCAAGATTTCTGGCTCTCTGCTTAAGCCAGTACATGTCCAGGCCTATCTCTGCTTAAGCCAGTACATGTCCAGCTTGCCAGAGAGTATATGGATGATCCAGAAGATCACTGGGAGAATAATATGTGGTCAGATGAAACCAAAATGAACTTTTTGATATAAACTCAACTCGGCATGTTTGGAGGAAGAAGAATTCAAAGAGTTGCACCATATCTACTTGGAAACATGGGGGTGGAAACCTCATGCTTTGGGGCTGTTTTTCTACAAAGGGGACAGGACGACTGATCCGTGTTAAGTGAAGAATGAACGGGGCCATGTATCATGAGATTTTAAGCCAAAACCTCCTTCCATCAGTGAGAGCATTGACGATGAAACGTGGCTGGGTCTTCCAACATGACAATGATCCCAAACACATCGCTCGGGCAAAGAAGGAGTGGCTCCGTTAAAAGCAACTAACATCAGATAGTTAAGCTTGATAGATCTGATAGATCTTGTTACTGTATCAGCACTAGAAGTAATGAAATGAATACCATATGTTATGATTAAGATCAGTTAATGATCTGATGAACACCTAAGCTGGCCTTCCTTCTCTCAGACACAGCCAGCCATGCCTGTGTGACTCCCAACTCGGCTGGAAGGCACGACCTGTCTGCACTTAGACTAGCAAAGTACTGCTGGTACTTTGAGTGCCATCAAAGAGTATTTTACATGATCAAAATTTAATCTTTAGTGATTATTACTTTTTCAAATTGCATCAAAAGTTTCAAAATTTAATCTAAGTGTTAAGTGCAAAATGTCTTTTTAATCATTTAGATAATGAGGATGTAATGCAGGGGTAAGGGAGAAATAGCAAGGGGAAAATAGTGTTTGCCTGTAGAAAAGACAGCATTTTCAGTTCAGTAAATAGTCTGTTTACAGTGTTTATAGCATTATGCTTTCCATGTTAATGGTAAAATTTTGTCATTTGTCAATCCAAAAGTGGAATAGGATGAAATAAAAATGTAATCTCTTTCATACTGGGTTCTTTTGTTTGTGATTGTTCCCTTGAAGTTTTTCTAGTTACAATGTGTATTTTTTTTCCCAAATTCTGATATACTTCCTCCCATTATATTCAGTTACATCAGACAGATTTTTTGGAATAATGCCAGTTTTAGATACAGCGCTAGGTACAGTTGAATGAACACATCCCCCTGATTATGCTCCTAGTAGCACTTGGCATTTCCATGCCCAAGAGCACACATGGTTCAGGGACGCATGATTTCAGCTGCACAGGGGCTGTTTATGTGCAGTCTCTCCCTTCATTTCCTCTTCTTAGACACAATGCATTCCAACATGCCCAGACCCTGCCTTGTGGGCATGCTGAATTTCTGTTGCTGCCCTGGCTCTGTCCTCCATCTGCTTGACTGACTCAGAGAGAGTCAGGGCTATACACATATGGCATTCACATAGTGTTCTAGGCATTAAATTAAAAATATTTTAAAACTTTTTGAAAACAAACATTTTGCCAGTAGTTTTTCAGTATTTTAATGTGTGAAAGTTATAAACACAAATGGCTGAGCAATGGCAGAGTGATTTTGACTGTTGGAAAGTATGAACATACCCAAAAAATATTTTGGTGGCCAGGATTATTAAATGTAGAAATACTGTATATTCAAATTTTCTAGTAATGTTATAAATATAAACAGGCGTAAGAAATGTTGGCTATCTTTGAGTTGACAGTAGAGAAAACACAGCCAGCTCAGGTGGCCTGACTCCAGCAGAGATGAAGCTTTCTGTAGGCTGTCTCTCCATCTGCCTTGTCTGCTTCTCTCACTGCACTGTAGTCTGTCCTCTTGCCTCCTGACTGCTGTGCTTCGTCCTTCCTAGTATCCTCTACACCTTGAGGGCTTTGTTTAGTCCTCACATGTGACATGTGTGAATTGCTTTAGCATATGGCGCTCGGTGCCCTATGTGAAAGACCCCGTGGCTTAAGAACAGCAGGGGCCCCCTAATTGATTTTAATTGGCTTTTATGGGTGTTATATCAAGTCTTCACTCATCATTAAACAATGTGATAAACAATGCTGTTTCCTTGTGCTGTACAGAAAACAAATGGATTGGAGTACAATCCAGATTGGGACTACATTAAAAAAAAAATAAAGATTTTCATTTAAGTTTGATTTTTTAAGTATGGTGCTAATTGTGTAGTGTTCATCTACATACAATAACACACATTGCCATATTGTTAAAGATGCATCTTATTTTTTTAGAAATAATGTCAACAATACTTTCTGGTAAATAGGATGTTATGCTGTTTGGACGTTGTGCAAACACCATATTATATACCAGACTTATGTTGGATACTGTATTCAACTGGTGTTGACCAAATATTCAGGACAATGAAGATTTTACTTCCTCAACAATTTTGGATGAATTTTATTAATAGACATAACTTATTTTTGTGATTTCCCATCATATTTTAAGTTTGCTAGTATATTGCCCCCAAAGCAAGCTGTTTGTTTAGTACAAACATGCCTGGGAGTGTACTCAGTGCAAGTTTATTGTTTATTATTGCTTATTAGTTTTATTTAATGTCGTACTGTAAAAAAAAAAAACAAGCCTTATGTCAACCATGTCCTGAAACAGCGTTGAATTCTCTGGACTTAGAAGCATTTGAGATGGACCATCACACAGTGGAAATGTGTATTGTTGTCAGACAAATCAGTAGTCCAGATATGTTTTGTAAGAAATGGATGCTGTGTGCTCTAACCCATAGCCAAAACGGACCATCCACACTACTATCAGCTACAAATCCAAGAACCAGACATGGTATGGGGTTGTGTCAGTGCCCATGGCAAAAATTATTTATACATCTGTGATGGCAGCATTAATGCAGAAAAGTACATTGAGATTTTAGAGCAACATATGCTGTCTTCAAGACGACATCTTTCACAGAGACGTCCGTGCATTTTTCAAAAATCTGCAATAATATGGAACTGTTACTGTAACACAAAGTATAACAGTTATGACTTGAACATCTATGGTGATTTAAAGGTATTGGAACTGCAACTAGAAATGCAGCTCTGATATACAAAGTACTGTTGTTTCCTTTGTGATAGGAAACAACAGTACACTGTGTCACAGTCACTGTGCATTGGAAAGAACTGACTGCTCCATAACCATTTTGTTCCAGGGCACAAAAAGATGATGAATAAACTACTCGTCAACCCATCAATGATATTTCTGCACCCTCTTCATATAAAACTCACACCAAAGAACAAAAAAACATTAAAAGCAATGAGCAAAGAAATTGATGGATTTCACCATTTCAAACAGATATCTTCAAAAATTACTGATGGCAAAATTAAAAAGACATTTTTATTAGTGCACAAAACATGTCATCAATGGCATGGAGTTGGTAGGAAGTTCTACACTCATTGACAAAAAATAACGCACCCAGATAGATGTCAGATTGACATCTACCTCGATGTCGGATTGCTGCAAAACGTGGTATGCAGTTATGTGTCAGGCAGATATGTAAATGATACAAGAAAAAAAGTGTTTAAAAGTGCTTCCCCCGCTGCTCCACAAAAAGGCTATCAGAGACTACTTTTGGGTAGTGTACCTCATGGTGAGAGACTACTGACTGCTAGACTTGCCTCTACAATGCACTCGAACACATTTTGCCCAGTTGACAAATGTTGAGAGGTTGAACACTGTACTGAGAGAACCAGGATGGTCATTTTGACAAATTGCCCACTATCTAGGATATTCTGACCTAGGTGTTTGGAACAGTGAGGGCACGTACAGATGGCGAACAGGCTCCAGATTGCCCAGACTGACCACCAATAGAGAGGCTTGTTTGATCTGCTGACAAGTACAAGCAGTTCCCACAGTTTTATTATCCACCATCTAGACACGGATGGCACCTTCACTACATACCCCTGTCTATGCCCAGACCATTTCTAGACACTTAGCAGAAGGAAATTTGTTGTCACGGTGCCCATTACATGTCCTGCTATTGATAGCCAACCACCGTTGCCTTTGGTTGTGTCATGAACAAAAACCCTGGACTGCTATGTACTGTACTAGAACCGTATCATCTTTAGTGACAAAATCAGGTTCTGTTTGGGATCAAACAACAGTTGGGTTCGAGTATGGAGGCCTTGTGGTGAGCGCTTCAATCCTGCCTTTGCTGTTTTGCAACACACTGCCCCAACCGCTAGTGTGATGATCTGGGGAGCCATCGCATTTGACAGTCACCCCTAGTAGTGATGCGAAGGACACTAAAAACTCAGTGACATGTCTCTCTCTATTGGTAGGGTTTCCAAATGACATTTTTTCAGCAGTATAATGCTTGCCGACACACAGCAAAGTTTCCCAGAAATGTCTCCACCAGCATTTCCAACACATCCTTGGCCTTCCCAGTCACAAGATTTATCACCAATTCATTTAATTCCAACAACTCCTCCTTGGTGTGTTCTTTTTTGTCAATGAGTATAGTTCTAGGCAGTGAGTTCTGGTGGAGCCAGAGAATATACCATGGATGACATTTAAGGAGGTTGGTTAGAAGCCAGTCTCCAGACCTCAACCTCACAGAAAATTTGTGAAGGGAGTTGAAAGTCCGTGTTGCCCAGCAACAGCTCCAAAACATCACTGCTCTAGAGGAGATCTGTATGAAGGAATGGGCCAAAATACCAGCTACAGTGTGTGCAAACCTGGTGAAGAGTTACAGGAAACGTTTGACTCTGTCATTGCCAACAAAGGTTATGTTACAAAGTATTGAGTTGAACTTTTGTTATTGACCAAATACTTATTTTCCAACATAATTTACAATTAAATTCTTTAAAAATCCTACAATGTCATTTCCTGTATTTTTTTCTCATTTTGTCTCTCATAGTTGAAGTATACCTAGAGTGGTGCTTGAAAGTTTGTGATCCCTTTAGAATTTTCTATATTTCTTTATAAATATGACCTAAAACATCATCATTTTCACACAAGTTCTAAAAGTAGATAAAGAGAAACCAGTTAAAAGAAATGAGACAAAAATATTATACTTGGTCATTTATTTACTGAGAAAAATGATCCAATATTACCCCTGTGCAGCAATAACTGCAACTAAACATTTCCTGTAACTGTTGATCAGTTCTGCACACCAGCTTGGAGGAATTTTAGCCCATTCCCTCTGTACAGAACATCTTCAATTCTGGGATGTTGGTGGGTTTCCTCACATTAACTGCTTGCTTCAGGTCCTTCCACAACATTTTGATTGGATTAAGGTCAGGACTTTGACTTAGCCATTCCAAAACATGAACTTTATTCTTCTTTAACCATTCTTTGGTAGAAATACGTGTGCTTAGCATCGTTGTCTCTCTGCATGACCCACCTTCTTTTGATTCAGTTCATGGACAGATGTCTTGCCAGTTTCAGAATTCATTGTTCCATCAATGATGGCAAGCCGTTCTGGCCCAGATTCAGCAAAACAGGCCCAAACCATGATACTACCACCACCATGTTTCACAGATCGGATAAGGTTCTTATGCTTTCTTATCCTTTCTCCAAACATTATGGTTTTCGTTTAAACCAAAAAGTTCTATTTTGGTCTCATCCGTCCACAAAACATTCATCCAATAGCCTTCTGGCTTGTCCACATGATCTTTAGCAAACTGCAGATGAGCAGCAATGTTCTTTTTGGAGAGCAGTGGCTTTCTCCTTGCAACACTGCCATGCACACCATTGTTGCTCAGTGTTCTTGTGATGGTGGACTCATGAACATTAACATTAGCCAATGTGAGAGGGGCCTTCGGGTGCTTAGAAGTTATTACACACCTTGCTCTTGGAGTGATCTTTGTTGGTCGATCACTCCTGGGGAGTGTATCAATGGTCTTGAATTTCCTCCACTTGTACACATCTGTCTGACTGTGGATTGGTGGAGTCCAAACTGTTTAGAGATGGTTTTGTAACCTTTTCCAGCCTGATGAGCATCAATAACTCTTTTTCTGAGGTCCTCAGAAATCTCCTTTTTCCGTGCCATGATACACTTCCACAAACGTGTTGTGAAGAGCAGAATTTGAAAGATCCCTGTTTTTTAAATAAAATAGGGTGTCCACTCACACCTGATTGTCATTCCATTGATTGAAAACACCTGACTCTAATTTCACTTTCAAATTAACGGCTAATCTTAGAGGTTCACATACTTTTTCCACTCACTAATGTGTAATATTGGATCATTTTCCTCTATAAATTAATGACCAAATATAATATTTTTGTCTCATTAACTGGGTTCTCTTTATCTACTCTTTATCTACTAGGACTTGTGTGAAAATCTGATGATATTTTAGAAATATAGAAACATAGTTTCTATATAGTTCACATACTTTTAAGCACATACAGGAACTGGGTCTGGAGCAAAGAAAAGAATATGGTCATGAACATAACATGGTGTGGAGCTAGAGCTGGAATATGGTCTAGGTCAGAGACTGGGACATGGTCTGGAAAAGGGCCTGAAACAAGATTATCATGACAGGACCTGGAGCTGGTGCCGTGACATGAAGTGGCACTGTTGCATGGGTTGAAGTTGGGGCTGGCACCTGGACTGGAGCCTGAGCTGGGGCCTGGATTAGAAATGGGACAGAAGCCTAGACTGAAATGGATATGGGAGCCTCGACTGAAACAGAGACATGTGCCAGGACTGGGACAGAGATGGAAGCCAGGTCTGAAAAAGGAACAGAGACTGGATTCAGGTCTGGAACAGGAACAGAGACTGAAGCTGAACCTGGAACAAAAACAGAGACCTTGTAAATATAACACCACCTGTTCAGGCAAGCATTCATTGAATGATTCTAATAGCAGCAACTCTTTAAGTTGGTCGAAAGTTTCCACTTTGCTAATTGAACACCACTTTTCAAATAGTGCAGCCTTCTCTCTTGCAACTTCTACATAAGTTTGTGAGGGGCTTTTCCTCAGCTCCCTGAATGTCTGACGATATGCTTCTAGCACATGTTTGTAAGCAGTACTATAGACTTCACTAAATCATAATCCAAGCTCTGGTCTAATGTCAGAGCTGAACAACCTCCTGAGCTTTTCCCACAAACCTGGACTGTAGTAAGAGCGTCCACAGTGTACGAGGCCAATTGAGCGTAGTAGCTACAGTATACTCTCAAAGACCGGGAAATAAGCTTCTACCTCGTGCTCTTGGAAAACCGGTACCAAATCAATATGCCGACTTACATCAAAACTAGAGCTAGACAAGCTTGCCCGAGTAGATTGAGCTGGTGCAGGTAGAGACACAGGTACGCTAGACTCGTCCTTGCTGCTGGAGACAGGAGGTGTAGACATCAGGGAACAGTGAATCCACAGCCGAGGTTCAGCCATGGGAGATTTTCGACTAGCCATTTCCCGGCTGACATCCATCTCCTTTTCCCGTACCTGCAACAGCTGTACCTGATAATCCTGTTGTCTAATCTCCAGCTCCAACTCTTTAAGATGGACCTGTACTACTGCGTCCTCAGAAAGCGATCGAGCTTTGAAGGTGGGCTCCTACTCAACAGGTGACTGAGCAACTTGAGGAATATCTGTAGAAGGTTCCTCTCTGCTAGGCAAAATCCCTTGAGACACAAGTGACTCATAGAGCTCATCTTTAACTACTCTTTTAGTGGTGGTGCATGGAAGCAAAACGCTAAAAAAGTTCGCGATCAACAGCAGGTTGTCCTTGAATTGCTCTAATGATGGGGCAATCGTGAACTCACCCAGATCAAACTTAGCCATGCTCTAAGTGGCTAAGGTTGCCAACTGGCTCACAAGGAAAGCACGACCAAGCACCATCAGTCTTAACTACTTAACCAAATAAAAACTAATCCTCCACTAACTCTTCAGAGGAATGCCAAGCTCAAGGCCACTTTAAGCGCTAACTCAAACCTAATGTTAAATGTACCACTAATGGACCAAAATCCCCACTCAGGATTTCCTCCAAACACAAAAATGGCAAAATAACAAAACAAAATAACAAAATGGTGCCACAAAAGAAGGATCGACCCAGCTGTGACACATCTAACTTACAGAGGAGCTCAGATAGAACCACCAAGTAATCTCAATATGATAATCACCCTTATAAATAAATGGTGACCCTGGACGAGCACCCACAAATTCTGTCATGTCCCAGTCTAGTGTTGGAACAGCAGATTTAAAGGGAAGGGTAAAAGAGGAAAACAAACCACATATACCGTCACTAAACACGAACACACCAAACACAAACACAGACAGCCAGCAGCCAAAATCCAGAGTAAAAACCAGAGTACAAGCACAGTTCAGTAACCAAAACACACATGCCAGAAATTGCTAAGCAAACCAGGAGAAACACGCGAGCCGAAGCAAGCCGAGCACGAAGCTCCTGAATGCTCCTGCAATACCTGTTAAAATCCAAAAACCAAGCGCGTCACAAGGTGACGTCAGTAACCGCTGACGCTACTCACGTGACAACCGGCACACAGACAGAGGGAGACTGAATATTACTGAATATTACTTCACTTTATCTCACACATTATTTAGACATTTCCATACTTATTTCAGTAAGTTTATTTAATAAATAATCAGGATATTCAGTGGTGAGATTTTAGATTGTGTGCTTGATTGTATAAAGACTTAAGTTCATACAGATAGCTTATGCTAAGCACAATAATAATATGGCAGTTTTCTGTGCTGTTGAAACATTTAAGCACTAGTTAGACAAAAGTCCAGCAAAATAGTTTGTTCGTTTGATTATTTGGATTATGCATTATTTAACGTCATTTAACGTCATTCAGCATCAATGGCTATTTTACAACAGACAAGGTTACATTGATTTACAAGGTTACAGTAAAATATTAAACATTAAAACAGTATCTAAAAGAAAGACAAATCTATTTGAACATGGTGAATATAATGAAAAAGCAGTGGGAAAGTAGTGGTGTGACAGCATGCTGTTATGCTGGTATGATGATAATCATGTCTGGCATAGTAATAGGGATCTTGTCAAGACCACCTTTGTCAAGTCCAAGACAAGGCCAAGACCGAAATAACTGAGAATGCATCAACACCAAAGGGTGCCAAGTCCGAGTCAAGACCGAGCCAAAATGAACCTTCTTGGTGTTAAGGCTTCAGAGGTGGAGGTGTGGAGATGTTGAAGGCACTGGATATGATCATGTATCTTATAATAGGCTTTGGGAGACAGTGCAGGAATATGTGTAACTAGGCTCACTACTTTGAACAATCCTGTATGAATGAGTTGTGTCTGCGTACTTGGCATTAAGTTGAAGTCATTTAAGGTGGGTGTAAGACTTCATACATGGAGTGTCCTGTCTCCAATCCTGTTTGCGTTATTTTGTGGATAAATATGAAGGTCCAGTCAAGGTTGAAAGTAGACATCCTATGGAGTGCTAGAGGTGAACTCTCTGTTGCTTGCAGATGATGTCCATTTAGCACCAACTAAGCCAAACCTTTAACATGCACTTAACCATTTCACTTAAAGCTTAAATAAGGTACTGAAATTAATTAACATAGACTTAATTGAAATTAATTTTATTTGCAGTTTAAGAATGGCCCTTGGCCTCTATGTCTGCACTTTTTATGCACAGATATTTAACTCACAAACAGTGGTGCTTGAAAGTTTCTGAACCCAATACAATTGTATATTTTTTTGCATAAATATCTTTTAAACCATCATCATTTTTCACACAAGTCCTCAAAGTAAAGTCAACCCATTTAAATGAGACAAAAATAGTATTTTTATTGAGGAAAATGATCCATATCTAACAGTGAGTGACAAAAGTAAGCATCTGTGAATGACAAATGTGTGTGAACCTTTAAGATTAGCATTTAATTTGAAGGTGAGATAATAGTGTTTTTAATCAATTAGATGACAATCAGGTGTGAGTGGACACCCTGTTGTATGTAAACAACAGGCATCTGTCAAAGTCTAATCTTTACATGTTACTGAAAGTGCTTCATCTCAAGAAAAAATGAGATTTCTAAGGAACTCAGAAAAAGAGTTGTTGATGGTCATCAGGCTGAGGGGTTACAAAGCCATATCTAAAGACTGTGTACAAGTGGAAGAAATTCAAAACCAAAGCTCACTCCAGGAGCAAGGTGTGTAATAGTCCAATAGGTCACTAAGAAACTCAAAGTAATTTCTAAGCAATTAAAGGCCTGTTAATTAACTATTTTAAACTTAGTGTTAATGTTGAGATTCCAACATCAAGAGAACACTGAACAACAATGGTGGGCATGGCAGTGTTCCCAAACTCTCAAGCACCACTGTATGTTTGTAAAGTGGAACAGAATGCTGAAAACAGAGAACTGCAGGGTATTAAAAAGTTAACAAAAGACTGAAAAAAGTATTTATTTATTGTTTCTTTTTTGGTAATGGTGATTGTCTGCTATTATAAAGCTCAGGTCTCTTTTTATGAGTAATTACAGTGAAGTATTTCTTGAATAATTGACACAAAGTGTTACAATCCATATTATAGTGTTATGAAGCAGCTCATAGAATGACAACAGGGAAAGTTGTTGTCAGTTATGTACAAGGTCATGACCTATTTTGACTTAGCATTCAGTAGATACAAATATTCCCCTTGAACCTCATTATTCTAATCACCTCCTCTTAGTTATGTTATACGAGAGGAAGTTTATGGGTTGAGCTGGGATTATACAGAACAAACAAGTGAAACTAGAGAAGGAGTTGCATTTCATATACTCTCCTTATTCTTGTTTCTGCCCAAACATTTGCAGGCAAAACAACTACTGAAGGTTGCACAGACAAGGTTACTTCATAAACAGTTTTCACATTTATTTTTTGAAGCTGTATTACTCTATGCCCTGCTCTATATAGTACGTGGCACAGTTTCCATAGCAACAATGCCATGTAAGCTCACCTTTTTGTGTTTGTTCAGTACTGTCTCTGAATTATTTAGTCATTGGTCTGTTTCATATCCCTTGGTATTAGCTTATCATGCCATAGGTTGGTTTGGCTGCAAGAAGAAATGAAAGAGAACAGACTTGCGAGAAAAAAACAGGTATTTGTAGTCCTATATTATTATATATGTTTTAATGTAACATTACTGTATTTGATGAATATTGAATTTTCTTATTCCAGTAAAACAAACATTTGTGCGTCTAGTAGTTTTTGCAATGTGTCTAAAATTAATAGACTGTTTAGACTTTATATATTAATGTATTAATGCTTAATACATTGATACAGCCCCTTCAAGACTTTAGAGTGTTTTGTTTACAGTCAATAACTGTGGGTTCACTTTTTCTACTCTTTTAACTGTTACTAAGAAATGTAAGTTAATGGTAACTTCTCAACGCAAGACAATATTGGGAAGACCAAGAAAACTGGTAGTCCAAGAAAGACCAAGAAATACTAATAGTATGGTCAACCTTTAATCACTGCTCAAAACCTGCAGAATAGTTTGGCTAGTAGAGGAGTAATAGTACACAGGGTCACTGTGCACTGGTCTGCATTCAAGAGTTTTATAGTCATTGGGCTGATTCATTTAGGATTTGCAGTTGTGTGGCAGCTAGTGACACTGGAAATGTTGTGCAGATAGGAATGGAAGTATGGATTCTTCTAAATATCAGCAAACCTAAAATCAATCTGGCTTTCAATGAGGAAACTGAAGCTAAAAACAGGGTTGGATTTAACAAATGCAAAAGTATTGGAAACATACCTCAAAATAAACCTTGAACTACTACTGTAAGAAATTAAAGGTCATGGTTTTGGAATGGCCTCCACAGTCCCCATACTTAAATATCATATGTGGAAAGCATGGTGCTGCAATGGAGCACTGTCACCTCACAGCTCCAGAGGCCTGGGTTTGAGTCCTAGCTTGGTCACTGCTTGTGTGGAACATGCTGCTTGTCTGAATCCGCAAAACATGTGGTAGGTCATTTGGCATATATAATTAACCGAGTCTGTCCCAGAAAATTTGTAGAATTTGGATACAGCATACATTTTGTCCCTACATTGATCCACCTACAGTTCACTATTTGGAATTTGTTTTACATACTCAAACTCAAATTGTACATACTCAAATAGTGACATCAAATAGCAGAGACTGAGACAGCTTCTGGAGCTATGATTCAGAAGCAGGAAATGAGCAAAATAGAGGATGAACTTCAGAACTAGACTTTTTTTTAGATTGCTTAATACAGAAAAACTGAAGCAGGAGAAAAAATGATGACTTAGGTGATTAAGAGGCAGCATATAAAAAATCTTATTCAGCTGTGATAAATCTTCCTGTGCAATACTTCTAAAGGATAGATTATTTTGATAAGTAGTTTCGCTGTTTGCATATGAATAGCTTGTGCCTGCAAATGTAGAATCGATATTCTGGTTTAAAGCTTTAAAGTTACAAATATGTGTAGGGAAGAATTATTCCTGTACTTTGTAGCTTTGTAATTTGGTAAGAATTGGTAAGAAAAATCCACCCTTAACATTTATAAAAATATTTATAATTAATATAAAACATGAAGTAGCACTTTTGTTTCATGGTAAAGTGCTTTACTTTGCTTTTGAAACAGTGTTTTTATTATTGTTCCATATAATTACTGTAAATGTATACAAAAAATACAGATTTAACACATTCCCCCTTATGAACTACAGCCACAAAACACACACACACACACACACACACACACACACACACAGATTGACTACTGTCTAAATATTTTGGTCCAGAATTTTAGAATTTTCCGACATGTCTAAAACATATGTACATACATTGGGATCTGAGATCACTAGAGAAAATGGTTCTATTTTCATATTTTTCTCTAGTTGAAAGCAGTTTTTCAATACAAGTCAAATAACAGCATAACAACTTCAGTGAAAGGTCTCTGAAAAAAAAAAAAAAAATATATATATATATATATATATATATATATATATTTTTTTTTTTTTTTATATGTGTGTGTGTGTGTGTGTGTGTGTGTGTGTGTGTATAGCAAGATTTCTGGCTCTCACAGACCTGTAACTTCTTCTTTAAGAAGCTCTTCTGTCCTCCACTCGTTACCTGTATTAATGGCACCTGTTTGACCTCATTATCTGTATGAAAGACACCTGTCCACAGCCTCAAACAGTCAGACTCCAAACTCAACCATGGGCAAGAACAAAGAGCTGTTGAAGGACACCAGGAAGAAAATTGTAGACCTGCAGCAGGCTGGGAAGAGTGAATCTACAATAGGCAAGCAGGTTGGTGTGAATAAATCAACTGTGGGAGCAATTGTAAGAAAATGAACGACATACAAGACCATTGATAATCTCCCTTGATCTGGGGCCCCACGGACGATCTCATCCCAGCGGGTCAAAATGATCATGAGAACGGTGAGCAGAAATCCCAGAACTACATGGAGGGACCTGATGAATGACCTGTAGAGGGCTGCGACCAAAGTAACAAAGGCTACCATCAGTAACACACTACACCGAGAGGGACTCGGATCCTGCAGTGCCAGGTGTGTCCCCCTGCTTAAGCCAGTACATGTCCAGGCCCGTCTGAAGTTTGCCAGAGAGCATATGGATGATCCAGAAGAGGATTGTGAGAATATCATGTGGTCAGATGACACCAAAATAGAACTTTTTGGTAAAAATTAAACTTGTCTTGTTTGGAGGAAGAAGAATGCTGAGTTGAATCTCAAAAACACCATACCTACTGTGAAGCATGGGGGTGGAAACATCATGCTTTTGGGCTGTTTTTCTGCAACGGGGACAGGACGACTGATCCATGTTACGGGAAGAATGAACGGAGTCATGTATCGTGAGATTTTAAGCCACAACCTTCTTCCATCAGTGAGAGCATTGAAGATGGAATGTGGCTGGGTCTTCCAGCATGACATTGCTCCCAAACACATTGCTCGGGCAACAAAGGAGTCGATCCATAAAAAGCATTTCAGGGTGCTGGAATGGCCTAGCTAGTCTCCAGACCTCAACCCCATAGAAATATTTATATATGTGTGTGTGTGTGTGTGTGTGTGTGTGTGTATAGATGTTTTGTACAAAATATAACTATCTGTGTTATCCCAGAATGGTTTCACAATATTCAGCGTCATTTGATGTTAGTGAATGCTTACTCCATCATCAAGTGCGCCAAAAACTTTCAATGGGAGTTCCATCAGGTGCCAGTCAGCACTCCTTGAGCACTCTTTTTGTTTTCTCTTAGATTTGGACAGCACTTTGAATGATTCTCTGCTTGTCCATGCAGCTGTGAAGCCTTATGAAAACTATCCTTAGTCTTGCCGTATCGGTTCGAAAATAGTAAGTCTGCAGTGACTTCTGAAAATTTTCATACATGACATGCACTTCATTGGCATCCAGTAAAGTAGCTGACAGTTCTACAATCATATCTTCACTTATTTTAGTGACAAGCAGATCCACATCTTGGATGTCTGTAATGTTCTCAGTTATTGTATAGCCACAAACTCCTGGTTTTAACATGATGTTCTCTGTATTCTGATGTTTTTGCCCAACAATCACAGAGAGTTACTCCCTACACTTCCACTGTTTGGTCAATGCAATTCCTAAATTGTTAGAAAATTGAGATGTTTGTGCCTGTGCTCCTTCCATCATGTGGCCATCCCTACATTTAACTTTTTAAAATTATTGTCAGTGTGTTGGCTTTCCTCTTTTGTTTTAGAATCTAATTTGAACATTTTCTTTTGTGTATACGCTCAGACAATCGTATGCATCTCAGGTGTTTTCCTCACCAGTATCACCTCTGGCTGCTCATTTATTGTCTAGATTTGGATGTCTTTAAATCAATTTTGTGAAAGTTCTATTGTTAAAAGAGCTATATAAATAATTTTAACCTACCGTATTTTTCGGACCATAAGGCGCACTTAAAATCCTTTAATTTTCCCAGTGCGCCTTTAAATGCGGTGCGCCTAATGTATGAATTAATTCTGGTTGTGCTTTCTGACCTAGAACCGATTGTAGATGGTACACGGCGCTCATAAATCTGTCAAGATGTTTTAGCACGGTCTTGGTAAGTTACGAAGCTTACGGCAACCGTAGTGCCCAGCATAGCGGAGTAATACGGTATGTGCTTCACCATTACGGTGTGTGCATTCATTCTTTTATTTTCGAAGCAGATTTCAAACTCAACGGTATCAGTCACGCAGTACAACATGGAAATAGAGCAGCTGCGAGAGAATTCAACATGAACGAATCAATGGTACGGAAGTGGAGGAAGCAAGAAGACACCCTGCGCCAGGTAAAGAAGACCAAACTGAGCTTCCGACGGAACTTAAGAGTTTTGTTTCATTTAATTCGTCTAATAACCCGGTGCGCTTTATGTATGAAAATAGATCCTTTAGCAGTCAATCATTGATATTGCGCCTTATAACCTGGTGCGCTTTGTAGCCCGGAAAATACGGTAAACTGTAGACTATTTCAAATAGAATTACAAATATAAAAGAAAAAATCTGGTCTCATTAGAACAGTGGATCTTATGTACTCCTCTGTAACAATAAGGATTAATTATGATGTAAGTAGTGCCATGAGAACAATATGTCCCTTTTGCTCATTTTGGAGAATGAAAAACAGGAAACTGAGAAAAGGAAGGAAACAAATTGAGTCATAAAAGTTCAAGTTCTGCTGGGAGAGTTTGGATTGTGAATCATCCATGAATATATTATGGATATATCTCTAAATATAGATTTGACTGTGCTCCCCACAGAGTCTGTCTGACAGGGACAGCCAGTGATCCAGCACTGCAGAGAGAATTATAGAGCACCAGGCTGTCAGCTCAGTATTCTCAGCATTCAGGCTCCATATAAGCCTGAGGTGATAGAACTGGCCAGAGGCCCTAAAAGTTCAGGATTTAAAGTGGCAAAGCCCACTCCTACAGTGAGAGGTGAGGCAGCTGTGAATGCAGTTAAAATGAAATCAGCAAGAGTTATAATTTGATTTACTATGTAGAGGTGATTCTATACACTATGGTACTTTGTAAATTAGTGTGGGAGAGACATGGAGAGTCTGGGAGAATTGCATGACCAGTCACCATTTCCAGTTTTTTTCAGAACCAACCGAAATAAAGTCATTCAGTGGAGCTTGCGTGAGGTCCCCTTGATTCCCTCCAGCAAAACACCCGATGACTTCTTCATATAGGGAGGAAAATATAGTATACTCAGGGAGCAAAACATACTTAGTAATCTATACTATAAATGTAGTGTAAGTTTACTTATTTACATTTACATTTAAAGCATTTAGCAGACGCCCTTATCCAGAGCGACTTACATTTCATACACTTTTACAATCCAAGCAATTATGGGTTAAGGGCCTTGCTCAAGGACCCAACAATGGCAGCTTGGCAGAGGTGGGATTTGAACCATGGAAGTTCTGGTCCAGAGTCCAGTACCTTAACCGCTAGGCTACCACAGTCCCACACATTTACACTATAAATACAAAAATTTGTAGACAATCAAAAATTACATTCAAATATGGATATTAGTATGACATTTCTCATCTCCCACTAAAAGCCTTCTCGAGTAGTTCCAACAGTTAGATTCCTAATAAATATTTTCAATCTAAATTCCTTTATTCTTAAATTTCATGAGCTTTCTCCCATGGTAACCACCTTGATTTAGTCATCTCCATTGTCAGATGGTGGCACTATACCAGAGTGTCACGTCGGGCATCTCGAAATGACCATAATCATCCTAACCATTAGTCTCTGAAGTCATATAAGCCATATAAGAATAAATGCACAAGTTCTTGCTTGTGTGGCAAGACATATTGGTTTATTTATACACTATGCAAGATATACAATATCCCTTTGCAGTGGTTAAAGTTGCAATTTGTTCACAGTTTTTGACAATGCTTCTGAATTACTGTTTGCACCTTCGCTTGACCTTTGACTAATTGTTTACCCTGAAACATGCCAGTAAAGTTATACTACCTTTAACCTAATCTGCCACCATTTCTCCATTCCTGTGTGACAGGTGCAGCATTTGGTCCACTGGCTAATCTCACAATCAGAGTAGAATATGCCAGGTTTCTATTGTGTTGTCTGTGTTTTTGTTGTTTAAACCAGGGGAGAATGAGGATGCATCCTAGTGTCTACGGGAGTCAGAGGGGAATGAGTGCCAGGGAATGAAAGGTTCCTGGAAGCCCAGGACATAGTAGAATGCAGTGATGCCAGTGATGCCATTTCTCTCTGTTTACAGATTCATTCTCACCCACACCCCCTTCTATTCAGGTGTGTTTTATTCTCTTTGTTCAGATCTCTCTTTCCAGATCTGTTATTCTTGTCTTCTCTTTATGTCAGTATGTTTTCTTTTACAACACGAAAACAATTCTATATACCAGAACCCCTGCATCATTAATCAAGGTAACAACAGCCTTTACAACATCTCTGCATAGCAATCTTCTTGCAAGGAGTTGATGTCTTGATGTCTCAGGTGCATGACCTTAGCTGAGGGAAAAATGATCCCATGAGATAAGATGGCTATGGAAGGAGGGATGCATGTATTTCTTTAAAGTTCAGCATTGACATAGCATCTGGATGTTATGGACAGCTTGAGAGCTCCTGCTTACTTACTATATAGCTCGAATGAAGCAAGAGGAAGGCAGAATTAGCTCTCAGTTTACAGGCATGTTGGTTTCAAGAGAGTATGCTTGAGAGTGGAAATTATTTCTTGTTCTTGTGTCCAGGGATATAGGTGATGCTGAATTTAAAGAGTGAAAAGAAGACCGATCAGTGGGCATAAAGACAGTTACGTCAGTTTTAGTACTGTTGAGGATTTATTGGACACATGTGCCTTTGTGGCTGCGGAGGCCACACATTTTTGTATGGCTAGTAAGCCATGTCAGTACCCTGAGATGTTCCAAAATTTACTAATTGGTATACACTACACAACAAAGTGATGTTCACCTCAAGCCAGTGGTGCCTCTCATCTAATACCAGATTGATCAGTAACAACTCTCCCACATCATAACTTCTTTCAGTGGAGGTGAGCTTGTGCAAATATACAGTGGCTTGAAAGTTTGTAAACCTTTTAGAATTTTCTATTTCTGCATAAATATGACCTAAAACATCATCAGATTTTTCACGCAAGCACTAAAAGTAGATAAGGAGAACCCAGTTAAAAAAATGGGACAAAAAATATTATACTTGTTCATTTATTTATTGAGGAAAATGATCCAATATTACATTTTTGGAATGTGTTGCAGCCCTGAAATGCAGGAATGGATTATGGAATATATTTACAAATGAAGTTGACCAGACAAAACATGAACATGTTAGATTCATACTGGATGGAATGAATAAAATTCAAAGTAAATGTTAGACAAACTGCATTTTTTATTTTCTTTTTTCATACTGTCCCAACGTTTTCTGTGTCAGGCTTCGCTCTGGTCCCACCTTCGTTTTCGTTTCAGTTTATTCTTTTAACCCGGTCCCTGACTCTCACTTCCCTATGTTTATGTTTGTTTTCAGAGTGCGGTGCACATGCTGTTTGTGTTTGCTTCCGCAGAGATCCATTGGCTCGGATTCCGTTCAGGGCGACTCCTCATCTGTTCCTGATAATTGGACTAATCAACATCTCCATAAAGACCGCTGCAGAGAACAAGAGGTCAACAGATCACCTTCCCATGTTTCTGGTATCTCGTTGCCTAGCCACTACTAACATTAGCTTATTTTTGTTGTTTTTGACCCCGTGCCAGTTTGCTTGCTGTTTTGACTCTTATACCCTCCTTTGCTCCACTTTCAGTTTATGGATCTTCCAGTATCAATCCAGTGTCCTTCATCCAGCTCCGTTTCCAACTCCAGTGATTCATTGCCAACCCCAGGAAGCAATGCACTCGCTGTCACCACACTCTGCTTGCTTTCCCCCGCTCCTCGGATGCTGGTTCCCTGGACTCGAACCCGCATCCACCTGGCTTTGTTTACATTTTCAGTACCTTGCATATATTATTTTTTGTTATTAAATTTTATCACTATTTGTCGTTGTCTGACTGCATTTTCTGCATCTTGGGTTCCGGCCTGTTAGTCTTTGTAGCATTTTTGAAATCCTTAACATTCTGATTTGGGATAGGATGGATGGAAATGCAATAAGACATTTGCCCAACATATTGTGTAGTATAATCACTGACAACCAGTCCATTTGAAAGGGCAAATGGCATCACCAAGTTTTTGTAATGTCTGGTGTTCATGATGAAGCTGACATTCCATTAATCTGAGAACTTATCTATAAGCCACTCTCAAATATTCATTCATTCATTCATTGTCTTATCCGCTTGATTCTATGCTGGCTGCACAGCAATGGCAGGAACAATCCAGGATGTCAGTCCATCATAGGGCACTTACACTGACACATATTTACAATCACACACTAAGGGCACTATAGAAATACCAATCAACCTAACACACATATGAATATGGGAGGAAACCAGAGTACCCAGAGGAAACCCAAGCAGACACAGGGAGGACATGCAGACTCCACACGGGCAGAGCTCAGGGTTGGGATTGAACCAGGGATCTTGGAGCTGTGAGGTGACAGTGCTAACCACTGCACTACTGTGCTGCCCACACTCTCAAATAGTAGAAATAAATCTAAATGTGTATAAGTAGACACAGTATAAATAGAGGAAATAGAAGCTCTTTTAGGGGCTGTAGCACTAAAAAATCTATCAATGCTAGCAGTGAATTTGCACAGTCATAGTCTAATTGCAAGAGAAATTACTTTGCAAAACTGTCACTAAAAGGGTATGAGCATATGTGAATGAAATTATATTATGTGCCTTTTAAAGGCCTTTATGTGAACATTTAAAATAATTTATTATGTAACCTACTACCAAACAAATATCATAAAAATGATTGGAACTCTGTCCAGGACAATGCTGTTAAAAACTGCATAATAATTCAATCCAAATTGCGTCCTTGAGCCAGGTTAAAGTCGCTAAGTTTAACTTATTATTTCACTGAAGTTATTTACTTTCACTCAGTAAGGGGAACTGATTTGCTATTATTTAGGCAACCTCATTCATTAAAAAACAATAAAAAAAAATTATCAGGGATTCATCATGCATGCTGTAGTTCTTTCTTCGAACCGTGTGTATGTATGTAATAAATACAGGATAAGAGACAACTACAGTGGGGCAAAAAAGTACTTAGTCAGCCACTGATTGTGCAAGTTCTTCTACTTAGAAAGATGAGAGAGGTCTGTAATTTTCATCACAGGTACAATTCAACTATGAGACACAAAATGAGAAAAAAATCCAGAAAATCACGTTGTAGGATTTTTAAAATTATGGTGGAAAATAAATACTTGGTCAACAACAAAAGTTCAACTCAATACTTTAACATAACCTTTGTTGACAATTACAGAGGTCAAAACATTTCCAGTGGCGTTTTGGGGCTGTCGCTGGGCAACACGAACTTTCAACTCCCTCCACAAATTTTCTGTGGGGTTGAGGTCTGGAGACTGGCTAGGCCACTCCAGGACCTTGAAATGCTTTTTATGGAGCCACTCCTTCATTGCCCGAGCAATGTGTTTGGGATCATTTTCATGCTGTAAGACCCAGCCACGTTCCATCTTCAATGCTCTCACTGATGGAAGGAGGTTTTGGCTTAAAATCTCACGATACATGGCCCCGTTCATTCTTCCCTTAACATGGATCAGTCGTCCTGTCCCCTTTGCAGAAAAACAGCCTCAAAGCATGATGTTTCCACCCCACTGCTTCACAGTAGGTATCGTGTTCTTGGGATGCAACTCAGCATTCTTTTTCCTGTAAACATGATGAGCTGAGAGTTTACTAAAAGTTCTAATTTGGTTTCATCTGACCACATGATAGTCTTTCTATCTTCTTCTGGATCATCCAAATGCTTTCTGGCAAACTTCAGACGGGCCTGGACATGTACTGGCTTAAGCAGTGGGACATGCCTGGCACTGCAGGATCTGAGTCCCTCTTGGCGTAGTGTGTTACTGATGGTAGCCTTTGTTACTTTGGTGGCAGCTCTCTGCAGGTCATTCATCAGGTCCCTCTGTGTAGTTCTGGGATTTTTGCTCACTGTTCACATGATCATTTTGACCACAGGATGAGATCTTGCGTGGGGCCCCAGATCGAGGGAGATTATCAATGGTCTTGTATGTCTTGCATTTTCTTACACTTGCTCCCACAGTTGATTTATTCACACCAACCTGATTGCCTATTGTAGATTAACTCTTCCCAGCCTGCTGCAGGTCCACAATTTTCTTCCTGGTGTCCTTTGACAGCTCTTTGGTCTTGGCCGTGGTTGAGTTTGGAGTCTGACTGTTTGAGGCTGTGGACAGGTGTCTTTTATACAGATAATGAGGTCAAACAGGTGCCATTAATACAGGTAATGAGTGGAGGACAGAAGAGCTTGTTAAAGAAGATTTACATTTTTTCCACCATGATTTACAATTAAATTCTTTAAAAATCCTACAATGTGATTTCCTTGATATTTTTTCTCATTTTGTCTCTCATAGTTGAAGTGTACCTATGATGAAAATTACAGACCTCTCTCATCTTTCTAAGTAGGAGAACTTGCACAATTAGTGGCTGACTAAGTACTTTTTTTCCCCACTGTACATTACAGAAATAACTATATAGATACAAGTTTGTTATTTTTCCTGACATGATAAACTTTTTGGAGCCTTTTTATGTCCTTTGTCATTGCGGATCACTAGTCAATATCTTTCACATTGTAGCACTGTTGACTCCCCCTGTGGGTGATCCTGGTCCCAGTATGCAAATTAGTGGCACGGTGGTCTTTTTATTTTGGGGATTTCTGTGTCTGCATGCACTGTTGTATGTTCGTGTCTTATTTGTTTTTAATAAAAGCTCACAGTGAGTGTCCTGTGTGTTTATGTGTAGTTTGATGCATCTGAGAGTTGTTGCTTGTACAGTATTTACCACGGGCTGGCAGGCTGTGTGTGAGAGTGGGTTCGGAGGGCTGGGCTGTGTTGCATTGGCCTTCCTGTCAAACTGAAAATATTGGTAAAATAGCCCATATCAGGGCTGGTAATTCTGTCTGTGACACTGGCTGTGAATAAAGATCTGCATTATAAGCAAACTTCCTGTCTCTGATGCTGTTTTTATATCCACCCTGATGCTACAATTTTGTCAGACATGGGATGTTGTGAGCCCTCTAAAGGTTTGGAGGATGGAGGGGCTGATCGACGAGATGGAGCAGCAGATCTGGAAGAAGCAGCCATGGCGCTGGTGCCACAAGATCTCCTGGACGGAGCCAGCCAAGCACACAGGTGGAGAGTGTTTGATGTTGGAGACTTTGACGGTGCTGAGGAGAGGACAGTGCGGAGCTGTAAGGTGCGTGCCTAGAACGAGGTGGTCGAGTCCAGTTGCCGAGATACAACAGTGATGATGCCTTGATGCCTACGAGGCACAGCTTCAGCTGGAAGTGTGTCACCTTGGCTGGAGCAAGGAGGCTGCGCCAGTGCAGCTCAGCATGGTGTTGGAAAGTCCAGATTGATGGCACTCTGTGACACGCTTCAACAGTAATTCTCCAAAGTCCCAGTGGTGCCCTTGGTTTGTCAACAGCTTCAGGAATTATATTTTCGAACTGGCAAAATTGTGTCTGTGCTAGTGGCAGAGGTTTGGACAAGAGTACGTCCAATTTATCCGTTATCTGCAATTACCCGCTGAGGTGCAGAGCGAGTTAGCATTGAAGACTTTTCTGCTGACTCCATAAACTCTGTGGCAACATGTACAGCTAGTGGTGCTGATGACATTGGAAGTGATGGAGGCAGAACAAGCAAAGTGCATCTTGATTCCCATGTCTTCTGATTCTTCACGTGAAGTTTCCTCCAGTTATGCTGCTGTCAGTGAAGATGATGTGGTAGTTCAGGCCGTGATGAGCCGGATGAGGGATCATGTCATCTGTTGGAATGCAAAAAGCCTGTTCATCTTCAGTGAGAGTGTAAAGAGCAGAGACTTCTGCTGACGGGACTCGTCTGAGCTCTGTAATTCCAGTGCTAGGTCAGGTAGAAGTGCAGATTCAGCTGGAAAAATCTGTCGTCAACCACACTTTCTGGTCAGCGGAAATATGTGAGCCTTGCATTTTTGGTTTTGAAGTATTGAAATTATTGCATGCTGCAGGTAATTTTGGCTTTTCATTGTTCATGTTGACCAGAAACCTCTCCAGAGTCAGTGCACGGTGTGCCCACCCATCTGTGCTTAGGATACTGTGTCACCTGACCCTGTGCACTTGGTTTCAAGCAAAGAAGATATAGTAAATGATGTACCCAAGTTGTGGCAGAGGAGCAGTGTGGAGACTTGCAATGGCAAGAACTGAAGAATTTACTTATATCCTTTAGATGAGTCTGTGGCATTTCTGTGTCGATTACCCTAAGCTTGACATGGTTACTAAGCAGGACATGGTTGGTTCGAAATGGTTCAGTTAATTGAATTTACGTTTTGATTATTGGTAGTTTGAGTTAATGAACAAGGCACATGAAAACACTGCTTTCTCTATCGGTGAGGAGATCTGGCAGTTCAGTGTTATGCCGTTTGGCTTGTTTATCACTCCCACGTTCTGGCTGATGTTCCCAAAGAAAATTGTATTGTGTATATGGATGATCTATTGGTTCATGCTGTTATGTCTACGGATGCTTTGTAAAGTCTGCATCTTGAGTTTTTGGCTGTTCATTCTGCTAGTTTGAAACTCCATCCCAAGAAGTGCCAACTGCTGCAGACTAGGTGAGTTCATGGTTCATGTTATCAGCGAGGAAGGGTATGTCCACCAAACCGACCAAGGTTGATGCAGTTCGCCAGTGACCCACGTCGGTTGAAACCAGGCAGTTGCAAAGCTTTTGGGGGCTGGCATTTTACAGCTGACGCTTTGTAAAAGGGTAGGCAGACATTGCCACTCCACTTCACTGTCTCATGGCAAAAGGAGTGGTGTTTCAGTGATCTGAAGCACTTTAAGTCCTACCCACTGTGCACGTCATTTATGCTTTGGCCCTATAATTCTTTATGAACGTGGCTGATGCAATTCCGGGACCAGAAGGGCAGATCGCCCAATGGATCAGGATCAGTGTTTAGGTGTTTAGGTGCTTGTGCATGGTCCAGCAGGGGTGGGACACTTCAGTGTTGCCAAAACTCACTACCATTTGAGACAGCAGATCTACTGGGTCAGCAGCCACAATGATGTGGAGCTGTTTGTGCACTGTTGTGATGCATGCACGGTGCATAAGGGACTGGCAGAGCGTGAGCAAACAGTCTGACTCCCCTATGGATGGGGTACCCATTGCTGTTGGGTACATTCCGCTAGACTGATCATGGTAACCACTACGTTATCATCACCCTAGACTATTTTACCAAATGGCCTGAGGCATATGTGGTTTCCAATGTCTTGTAAAACGTTTCTTGTGCCAGTTTGGTGTGCTGGAGGAGCTCCACAGAGATCAGGGATGAAATTTAAGTCCCAGGTTGTAGCAGAAATGTGTGAGTGGTTTGGGATTCGCAAGACACGAACTGCAACGTGATGGAGAAGGGTAAAGCTTGCCATCACATATATTGCTATATATATATTTTTTTTTTTCTGACCAAAGACACTTAATTATAAAGTTCTTAAAGAAATGGTTTTCCAACTTTGATAGAAAACGTATGTATATAGTCCTTGACCTTCAGATATCATTCAGGCACCTTTAAGATTAATTGAAGTGCCAAAAGAGAAACAGCACAACATCAGTCCTCAACACCACAACCATATTCCGACATCTAGTCTTATATCAGATCTGAGAAGGAAATCTGAACAGCAAATAAACATGGAATCTGACTCTACCCTATAAGTTCAAAGCCATATACAGTCCAAAAATCCAAAAAGCAAAAATACCTAAATACATAAAAATACATAAATAATGAAAAACAGAAGATAAATGATCGATAAAATATATATCGTATCAACATTTGGCAGGACCAACCACTACATTTCAAACTACTGCTAGTTATCTTTTGAGCAATTTTAGAAAGACATTGGGATATATTTTGTTTTAAAGTAATGTGACAGTTCCTCTGTGTAACTCGTATGTGTTTCATTATGCTATGAATTTATACCTACAAAGTAATTTAGTTTTAAAACATTATTTCAGTGTGAATGTGGATGAACCAGCAATGCATTTGAATAAAGAAATCAGAATTTGGAATGTGGGTATTCAGTCTAAAATTGTTTTCACTGGATATGTACCCTAAATTTTTATGGACTGGATATGCACCCTAAATTTTTGAACCCAACTGCAGAAGAAATCACAGTCACATTGCTAGGATTGCTCCAAAATAGAGTGAAGAGTACAGACATGTTTGTGGATAATAATAATGAGAATCAGTGTGTTTGGTGAAATAGGCAGAGCAGGGCTAGAACCTGTGGTCTTGGGATAATGAGGTGTGCGCTCAACCACTGCAAGACAGGATGATGTGTGAATGACAGATAGTATGAACAAACCTAAATAGCATGGTGGGATAACAGCAAACAATGAATATGCCAAGAAGACATTCTCAAAACAGGAACTAGTAGAAATGGGAAGCTAAACTACAAAAATCAAGAGCATTTAGGTCTCAAACCAAAATACACTTTACTTTTCTTAACTTTTCAGTACTGTCCAGTTTTCTGTTTTTTGTCCCACTTTACAAACTTACAGTGGTGCTAGAGTTTATGTATGGAGCTAAGTTTATGAATCTTTTAAAATTTTCATTTATGCATTAATATGACCTGAAACATGATCAGATTTTCACATGTCTTAAACATTGATATAGATAACCCAGTTAAACAAATGAAGCAAAGGTATTATACTCATATTTATTTATTGAAGAAAATGTTCCAAGTTTATGAGTGGCACGTTGGCTCAGCGGATAGCACCAGCATGGCAAAAAGATCCTGGCTTCAGTCACAGGGTGGAGGTCTGGGTCCTGTCTGTGTAGAGTCTGCATACCCCTTTATAAATATATATATATATATATATATATATATATATAATATAATATATATATATAGATATATATATAGATGATATATATACACACACATATACCTATATACACATACACACACACACAACACACACCACACATTATATATATATTATATATATATATATATATATATATATATATATATACACACATATATACACACACACACACACACACACACACACACACACACACATATATATATATATATATATATATATGACATGACAGGTGTTGATGTAGCCTTGTGTGTTGCTGAAATGGTCACTGATATTAAATAAACCAAATAAAAAAACAAACTATGAGTGGCGAACGTACTACTAGGATTAGCGATTAATTTCAAGATGAAATTAGAGTCAGGTGTTTTCAATCAATGGAATTACAATCAAGCATGAGTGGGAACACATATTCAAAAAACAAGGATCTTATTAGGGTTCGATCTTAAGAATGTTTTTGAGGACCTTAAATAGGGTTGTTGATGCTCATTAAGCTGGAAAAGTTCACAAAACTGTCACTAAAGAGTTTGGACCCCACCAATCAACACTCAGACGGATTGTGTACAAATTGAGAACATTCAACAGAATTGTTGCTCAGTCACTCAGTCAGCCAACAAATGTCACTCCAATAGCAAGGTGTGTAATAGTCTGTGCAGGTACATAGGAAACCAGTATCTTGGTGAGTCCACCATCATGAAAACACTGAAAAACTAGCTCCTCAAAAATAACATTGTGTTATGTACTAAGGCAGGCTGAACAGAAAATCACAATGCAGACACAAATAAATGCTAGGCAGGTGGACAGTAACAATGGAGTTTAATGAATCCAACAAATATGGGCAGGTAAAACAGGTAGCTGAGAACCAGGAGCAGTAGACACAGTGATAGACATGAACAGGAAACCGAGCAGACAGGTCGAACTAAACAGGGGTCCCAGAGGCAGAGTGGCTGGTCTGAGGCAGACAGAAAACAAGATTATTCGAAGGAATCTCTCTACACCCATTCTCTTGGCGAAGTCATAACCTCACATGGCTTCACCTATCACTGTTATGCTGATGACACACAGCTCAACCTTTCTTTCCCTCCAACAAACGTGCAGGTCTCTACACAAATCTCAGCATGTTTGGAAAGCATCTCATCATGGATGTCAGCTCATCATCTGAAGGTAAACCACAGCACAACTGAATTGCTTTATATTCCTGCAGATAGGTCCCCTAATCAAGATCTTGCCATCTCCCAGGTGAACTCCATCACACCTTCTGAGAACACAAGAAACCTTGGAATGACCTTTGATAAACAACTGAGCTTCTCTGCTCATATTTCCAAACTCACTCAGTCATGCAAGTATCTCATCTACAACATCAGGAGAATTTGACACTTCCTTTTCAGGGATGCCACCCTGGTGCTTGTTCAGTCTCTTGTTGTATCAAAACTATTTTACTGCAATGCTTTTCTGACTGGTCTCCAAACAATGTGTACACCCACAGCCCTCCCATTCATTCAGAATATAGTGACTCGTCTGGTTTTCAATCTACTCTGGTTTTCTACCCTACCTCTGATTTTCACCCCATTGCTGCATTCACTTCACTGGCTCCCTGTAGCTGCCTGTATCCAATTCAAAACCCTGATGCTCACCTACAAAGACAAAAAATGTAACAACACCATATTACCTTAAGGATCTAATCAAACCACTCTCTGTACATTGTACCCTCCAAGACACGAGCTTGGCCCAACTGGATCCATGCAAGATTAAAGGAAGAGAAGCTTCAAGTCTCTTCTCCGTCCTGGCACCCAGGTGGTGGAATGAACTTGCACTGGATGTCTGAATGGCTGAGTCTCTTGCTGTCTTCAAGTGGTGACTAAAGACTCATCTTATCATTTAGCACTTAATTGAAGACAATGCAAAAGTTGAAAATGCAACTGCAACTGCAAAAAAAAATAAAAAATACAAAAACCCTTTGCTGTAAATGTAAGCAAAATCAAGACCAATATATTTATTTATTTATAGTGTCTGGCCTTATATACCTTGCTCAGCAAGTGTAGGATATTGGGACCAATTAGCCTGAAGGACTTGGGGAAATTGAGCTCCCCGTTAGATATGCCAACTCAAGCTGCTTGTCAATGACACCCTCTGCTGGTGACAGGACGGCTAAGATTGACAGGTTACACTATTAGTGGTGAAAAATTAATGTTCTAATGTAATTATTAAACAAATACTGTGTTCAATGACTAACAAACTGATTTTATTTAGATCTTAAACCTAAGTTAAAAGGGTAATTATTCAAACTAATTATTCATATGCCAAGAACATTTACAATAAATTACATATTAACACTAGAAATTTCCTGTAAGCAATCAAATTAACTTATGCTGTTTTCTCAATTGTCACAAAAAAAACATAAAATATCAGAAGTCCTTCACATACAGATGAAGATATCATATGAAATAGCTACAGACAGACGGTCTGTCTAGACACTGCACAATGTTAATCAGGTCAAATGTATTGTGAAGATATAAATGCTGAATCAGACAGGGCTTCAGTTAGTATTGGACCTGCTTATTAAAGCTGCCTGAACCGAGAGGACAGGTATCTCTATAAATCAACAATCACAGTACACAGCTGTCCACTAACAAGACAGCAGAGTCCTAAACATTCAAATTCTATTTGCATCCAGTTTTCCATTACAAAGAACCTTTGTATCAAACTCTCTGCTGGGTGTATTGCTGTAGTATTGAGAAATGAATATCTTTTGTTATTTTTGTTATTTAATTTATTTCCAATTTACACACTAAACTAATCAGAAATGTTGGTATTTAAAATCTGATTTATGTTACACAATACATTGTATTTTAACGTATCATAAACTTCAAATGGTTTATTTTTTCCCACCATCACAGTGGTTCTGCTTTTGTGAAAGTCTGTTTTGATTCAATTCTTTAGAAGTAATTAAGTAAATCCATATATTTGATTCTCAACTCAAGGGTTCTGTCTAGATATACTTTGCAGGTTACAGTTTTTGACCACCTATTCTATGCTATTCTGAATGGAGAAACAAGTAAATTAACTTTGATCAGATGGAGTTGCTTAAATATTACAAAAGACTTAAGAACTTCTAAAGTTAAACCTACTAAAAGTCAAATTAACAGTAAGATGAACTTGCAAATGCACATGTAACAAATAATTTCCAATAGCTATGTAAATATCCTGGCAAATTGTATAATAACGTTCTTTACAAGTATGAGTCATTTGTGACAAAAATGACATTAAAACATTCTTTCGTCACTTTTTGTTTATCATCTTGATCCATACTTTCATTTATAATATTGCTACCAAAACTTGGCAGGCAGTTATGTTGCTGATTAGACACTGGGTCTTGCCACAAAAGGGCATAAATGTGCTTTCACAGCTCTATAAAAAGGCTCTCAGTAGCCATTTTTGGCCAATCTCTTGGTTAGAGATTGCTGACAGCTAGACATGCCTCTATGACACATTTGCCTCCACACTGATAGTTTGCTGAAACCGGTGTCCCAGCTGGCAATAAATATGACAACTGGGCAATCTGGAAATTCTTGATGTTTGTGGGGGAGCATTATCCTGCTGAAAAATACCAGTTGGAAGCCGTGCTATGAGGGACAACATGTGGTCACAGGATGTCCTGCACATATTGCTGAGTTGTTAGTGTCCCTTGTATCACTATTAGGGGTGACCAGCTGCCATATGCGATGGCTCCATAGATCCTCACACCAGCAGTTTGTGGTAGTGTGTCACTCCACCACAAAGGCAGGATTAAAGCGCTCATGATGAGGCCTCCATATTCGAACCCGACCGACATCAGATCCCAAACAGAACTTGGATTCATCGCTAAAGATGATACAATCCCAGTTCATAGCAGTCCAGGTTTCCAGTTCACGACACAACTACAAAAAGCAATGGTGGCTGGCTGTCAATAGGAGGAAATGTAATGGGCACCATGACAACAAATTTCCTTCTGCGAAGTGCCTGGAAATGGTCGGGACAGAGACAGGGGTGTGAAGTGAAAGTGCCACCTGTGTCTGTATGGTGGACAATGAAACTCTGAGAACTTCTTGTGCTTGTCGGTGGATCAAAGGAACCTCTCTACTGGTGGTCTGTCTGGGCTGTCCAGAGCCTATTCGCCATAGAACCACTGTTCCTAACCCCTCCTAACAGCTAGATCAAAACAGCCTAGATGGGGACCATCCCGCTTCTCTCAGTTCAGTTCTGCAGCCGCTCTCAAAATGTCTGTCAACTTGGAAAAATGTCTTCGAGTGCATCGTATAGGCATGTCTAACCGTCAATGATCTCTCACCAAAGGGTAAACTGCCCAAAAGTAGCCCCTGAGAGCCTTTTTATAGACAGTGACATAACTGGATCCTGAGTTTTGATTTCTATCTGGGGGCTTTGTTTTTTCAATTAGTGCATGTGTGTGTGTGTGTGTGTGTGTGTGTGTGTATGTATATATACACACACACATATATATATATATATATATATATATATATATATATATATATATATACGCACTAATATGCACCGATCAGGCATTACATTTTGACCACCTCCTTACTTCTACCTCTCAAGTACCATTATAGAAGCAGTTGTAGTTATTATATAATATATAATAAAAATATATAATATAATTTTTAGTTATACAATTACAGACTGTAGTCCATCTGTTTCTCTAAATGCTTTGTTTGTCCCCTTTACTGTATTCTGTAATGGTCAGTACCCCCTCAGGATCAGATCTTATTTGGGTAGTGAATCAGCAATGCAATGATCAAATATAGCAGTGCTGCTGGAGTTTTTAAATACTCTGTTCACTCACTGTGCACTCTATTAGACACATCTACCATATTGCTCCACCTTGTAGATGTAAAGTCAGAGACAACAGCTCATCTGTTGTTCTCATCAAATCCTTTATCAGTGCTCACAGTATGCTGCCTACAGGATGCTGGTGGCTGGACATTTTTGGTAGGTGGAATATTTTCAGTCCAGCAGTGACACTGAGGTGTTTAAAACCTCAAGCAGCACTGTTTGATCCATTCATATCAGCACACACTAACTACAAAGTGCTTCTATATTGTAAGGGAAACTGATTAAATGGAAAATTAGTGTAGAAACAAGGAGGTGGACATAATGTTATGCCTGATACACACACACACACACACACACACACACACACACACACACACACACACACACACACACACACACGTGTATACACATATACACAAGAGCACTCAACAAACGCCGAGCAATGCTCCCGCGCCTCAGCTGGGAAAAGCTTAAAGAAGCTTAAATAGCTAGCGTCCAGCTGCGTGCAGTTAGCAATTAACATCCACAGGCAATTAAAAAAAGAAACAAAACGAGACACGAAAGGAGTAACCGAAAATATTCGACCATATAGGTCCCGCAAGGGGTTGTGGGCGATGGAGTCCCGGTCGCCCACAACTGCAAAACAAACTGAAAACTGGGGGCGGGGCATGGATCCTAACACACAGTGCAACAATATTTTAAAGTTTTTTTCCTCCCACAAAAAATATGTGCACCTTACAGTACAGTATGCAGAATTAAATCTGTTTTCCTATCAGACATGCTTTTTAAGTGACAGTGTTAAAGTTATTAATGTTTAGAATTAAAGTTTACAACAGGTGTATATTGCTTATTCATTAAATAAGGATTACTCTTCAAAAAATCACTCTACAAAAATCAACATACTGCAAAAATGTACATCCAGATTTTTCTCTACTTGATATACTTTCTCATCACTAGACTCATCATCACTCAGTGGCATGCATTTTGGAGGCTCTGGTAAGGTTAATTCCTGATTGTAAGGTATTGGTTGTTGCCTGCTGGTGCTAGACAGGCTAGTCTGAATATTTCAGAAAATGCTGATCTACTCTGATTTTCACGCACAGTCATCTCTGTGGTTTACAGAGAATGGTTCAAAAAAGAGAAAATATCCAGAGGGCTGCAATTAACTGGGTGAAAATGTCTTGTTGATGCCAGAGGTCAGAAGAGAATGCCCAGACTGGTGTAAGCTGATAGAAAGGCAGCAGTAACTCAACCGAAGGATGCAGAAGAGCATCTCTAAATGCACAAACCTCAAACCTTGAAGCAGAAGACCACAGCAGGCGCTACTCCTGCCAGGAAAGAATATGTAATTGAGGTTAACATTTCCACAGGTTCACCAAAATAGAGCAAAATAAGATTGCAAAAATGTTGCCAGGTCGATGAGTCTTGATTCCTGCTGAGACATTTGAATGGTAGGGTCAGAATCTGCCATATACATCATGGAAGCATGAATCGATCCTAAATTGTATCAACCGTTCAGGCGGTGGTGGTAGTGTAATTTTGTGGGGGATATTTTCTCCTATTTAGCATTGCTAAACGCCACACCCTACCTGAGTAATGTTGCTGACCATGTCCATCCCTTTATGACCACAGTGTACCCATCTTCTGAGGGGATCCAGCAGGACAACACACCATCTCAAACTGGTTTCTTTCACATGACAATGGGTTCACTCAAATGGCCTCCACAGTCACCAGATCTCAATCCAGTAGAACAACGTTTGTATGTGGTGGAAGGAGAGATTCGCATCATGGATGTGTAGCTAACAAATCTGCAGCAACCCTGTGATGCTATCATGTCAATATCTACCAAAATCTCAAAGAACATTTCCGGCATCTTGTTCAATCTATGCCATCAATAACTAAAGCAGTTCTAAAGCCAAAATGGGGTTCAACCCAGTACTAGCAAGGTGTACCTAATGAAGTTGCCAGTGTTTTTGTCAAGTAGCAACCTGAAGTCTGATCTTTGGGCTGTCTTCAAACCATGGGAATGGCAAGAACTTTTCACCACACTGTGAGAAGCCTGACACATGACACAACAAATATCAGGTCCCAACTTTTATCCTCATCACCCACTTTACCCAAGTAAATTTCATAGTATTTTTAATGAGGGGTGTGAAAGAATGTTTGGGGATTTGAATGTCAACTTACCACAGATGTAGCAGAAAGACTGTGAATTATTAAGCAGACACTATACCACAGAATGTTACACATTGAGTTCTGGTCTGAACTGACAAGGAGCTGCTACTCAAGAGTGGGCAGTGTGCATGTCCCAACATGTTTAGGCGTGTTTCTGAAGAGCCTGGATGACTCACATAGGTAGGATTATGTTTTCAGGCTACTACACTTCACAAACAAAGAAAAAACCTGTGTTAGCTAAACCTTTGTAACCAATTATGTACATAATGATAGAGTATACTTGAACAAAAAAAAAAACTATGGGTGATAGAGAAATTTTGAAAACATGTTTGGGTTCAGCATGCAAAAAATACATAAGAAACATGTATCTTTGCATGGGACACAAACTTTGATAACCAGAATTTTTGTGATTTAACATAATCACTTACTGTGGTGGCTTAGTGGTTATGGTACTGGGCTATTGTCTCAAAGGTCAATAAAGTTCCAAGCGATGACTGACTTGAACCCAAACACATGTTGGCAAAGCCAGGCCTGATGGAAGTTCAAGGGAAAAAATACCTTCTCTAGTAATTATTTAATACTCAGTACTTTTTGTATTTTTCTATTTGTTAACAAAAAGTGAGTAACAGGGTAGGAGAGAATAAGCGTATCTATGAGTGGGGATTTCAGCCTCAGGGTTACTAGGCACACATTCTACCACTGCACCACTGATCAGAACAAGTGAATGCTTGAATGCTAGTGTGTGTAAATATAGAAGGAGGGGCTGTGAAAAAGACTGGTAAAATCAAACAAAGAGCTGAGCATAAAATGGTGGTTACAAACAAATTGGACAAACAAAATGGAACTGTAATTCTCTAATTCTTTTCTTAAGACTTCCCTAGATCAACTTTCATGTTTTCTTTTCTTTTCTTTTGTGTATTTACTTTTTCTTTAGTCTTTCTCTTTCACAGACACCCAATCAATCATACCATTTACCAGCAACATCTCTTATAAATAACCACACTGATGCTGACTCTTGGCCAGTTTGAAATACACCTCAGCCAGGTGTAGCTTATTAAGCATTTAAGTGTAGACTAAGTCTAGCCTGTTAACGCTGAATGAACTACATGACCCTGTCATGGCTTCAGGACAATATAGTTCATAGGGATGTTTTCTTAGCCTGCGCACAGTGCCTCTGCTGCTGGTGGTGGCAACAGATGCTGTTGACCCTCTGACAGTTGGGCCTTGAGTAAGATACTTATTCTTCAATTGCTTGGATTGCTTTGGATAAAGACATTTGCTAAATTCTGTAAATGTGTCTGTTTCTTCTAATTATTTTCCCTTTATAGTATGTAAAGGTTTGCAATTATTACAAAATTATATCAATCAATTAATTTGTCATTTGCATATGACTACAAAGCCATATGTTTAGCAGCCATTACTTCAGTGTCATAATGCCAACAAATAGTAAATGTATATTATTTGTGATTGCTGGCACAGGATGAAGCACCACCTGTGGCCTCTCATCGTTGTTTCATCCTGCATGGATTTGTGATGGTTCATTTCAGAAGCATCATAGGAGTCAAGCAGGATTCAATGTAAGTGTACTTTTATTAATAACAGAAGAATGCATTTGTTATGGCAGCTTGGCAGCATGCCTACTATCACATTCCTGAATGTGTTTATGTGTGTGTGTGGATTGTCCTCCTCTCTAATGCACTGCAATCAGAGATAGAGTTTAAAAGTCAGTCTCATCAAGTTCAACCACTTCCTCATCCTATCAATCAATTGCTGAAACATTGCTGTTGCCCCAAATAGACCAAACGGATGCATGACATGTTGGTGCAAGATGAACAGTGTTTTTCTCAGGACACTGTAGTCTTAGTAATCTTTTTTTCTTGTGACATTACCAGTAATCATTGATAAAATCTAGTGTTGAATAAAAACTAGGTGTGGCAAACCGATCAAGCAGTTTGTATGGGCAAGGAATATGTGTAGAATTTATAAAGATTTTCTAAAATCCACACAAATGAGTTTCACCACTGGCCTTGGGCACCAGGACCAATAGGCTGCCCCAGTCACTATAGGGTTCTTTGACTACACCCATCTCGAGCATGGCCTGGATTTTCTGCAGTTTGCTAAAGATCACGTGCCACAAGCCAGAAGGCTACTGGAAGAATGTTTTGTGGATGGATGAGACCAGAATAGAAATTTTTGGTTTCAAAGAAAAGTTTTATGTCTGGAGAAAGGAAAACTCTGCATTCCAGCATAAGAACCTTATCCCATCTGTGAAACATAGTGGTGGTAGTATCCTGTTTGTTGCATCTGGGCCAGGAGGGCTTGCCATCATTGATATAACAATGGATTCTGAATTATATCAGAGAATTCTAAAGGAAAATGTTAGGACATCTGTCCATGAACTGAATCACAACAGAAGGTGAGTCATGCAGCAAGACAACGACCCTAAGCACACAAGTCGGTTAAAGAATGGTTAAAGAAGAATAAAGTTAATGTGTTGGAATGGCCAAGTCAAAGTCCTGACCTTAATCCAATCGAAATGTTGTGGAAGGACCTGAAGCAAGCAGTTAATGTGAGGAAACCCACTGTTCTGTACCGAGAAATCGACTAAAATTCCTCCAAGCCGGTGTGCAGAACTGATCAAGTTACAGGAAACGTTTAGTTGCAGTTATTGTTGCACAGGGGGTCACACCAGATACTGAAAGCAAAGGTTCACATACTTTTTCCTCAATAAATAAATGACCAAGTATAATATTTTTGTCTCATCTGTTTAACTGGGTTCTCTGTATCTACTTTTAGGACTTGTGTGAAAATTTGATGATGTTTTTGTTACGGGGGACCTGGGGAGGCGCACCGAAAAAAGGGGAAATAACAGACTCAAGTGCGGGGGTCTACACCTAATGACCCAAAAGAAATCCCGTCACTGAGCGGGGAAGCTACTAAAGGCAGCCCGTCACGGGATTCGAAGCCAGAGTCACAGTCTCCGGGGGCGGGAAAGCTACCACCACGGATTCTGTGACCTGAAAGGGGAAAATAAAGGCAATAAGCCTACGGGCAAACTGAGGAGTCGCTTCCTGGCGATCTCAAACAAAAGAGGATTTCTTGTACTAAATGTTGATGTTAAAGGAAAACGAAAGGCAAAGGAAAAAGGCGGGATTAAACCCGTTAAAGCTCTATACTGAGCTGTAGGGAAAAAAGGCACGCACAGCACTCAGAGCGCGAGCGAGCGTTATGTGTGTGCGTGGGAAAGCGCTCTGTGCAGAGACGCTGTGTGTGTGTGTGGGGGGGGGGGCAGCACGGTGAGCACACGCCTGCAGCGCGCTGAGTGTGACAGAGACGCTGTGTGTGGGTGCCTGTTGCGCTCTGTGTGTGTGCTGTGTGTGTGTGTGTGTGTGGCGAGCGACTGCGCATGTGCCAGGGGGTTTCGCGAGCCAGGCGCAATAGGCGCGTCTCTAGGACGCGAAGCACGCGTTTCAAAGCCCGGGGGAAGAAAGGCTATACTTAGCCCGGGGTGCGGTAAGCACCGGATAAAGCCGGAGACCACAGGACCCGCGATAGGAGCTTACCAACGTCCTGAGGGAACGGAGAGAAGCGGAAGATGGCCGCGGGCGTCTCGGGCTGCAGAGAGAAGGAGGTTAGTGGCGTTACCCAACTCTCCCTAACCTAACCGGCTACGGCCCTAGTGGTTACCTCAAGGCTTTTGCCTCTACCACATCCCGCCTCCTGTGCGACACGGGATTACCTCTGTCCTTAATCCGTTTAGTGGAAAGGGTAACGCCAAACGATGAGCTCTCAGAAGTCGCGTGGATAACAAGACAGTGCGCCGAAGGCCGGCATTCGGACGCTCATTTTATAGGGGGCCGACCGCGGCGTTTAGCGGTCCCGCGGTGACCCCTGATAGTACCCCCCCCCTAGGGGCGGACCCCGACAGCCCCAAATTGGACGAACGGGCCCTCCGGAAGTTGCGGATGAGGGTGCGGTCCAGGATGTGGCGTTCTGGGACCCAGGACCTCTCCTCGGGACCGCGCCCCTCCCAGTCAACCAGGTACTGGGTGCTACCCTGGACCCGCCGGGAGTCCAGTAATCGACGGACCGCATAGGCCGTGGACCCCTGAACAACACGGGGAGAAGGGGGAGCCCCGGACGAGCCACGGGTCTAGCAAAGGTAGGGTTTAAGCTGGGAAACGTGGAACGTGGGGTGTATCTTCATGGAAGGGGGCAGGTCCAACCGGTAGCTGACCGGGTTGATCCTGCGAAGTACCTTGAAGGGCCCCACAGCTTACCCGAGCACCCCTTCAACGGGAGGTCCCGAGCGGATAGCCAGACGCGCTGCCCCTGGTGGTAGGAGGGTGCGGGCCTGTGCTTGCGGTCAGCCTGACGGCGCATGGACTCCGCGCTACCCGTGAGTGCCGCCCGGGCCTTGAGCCAGGATTGTCGGCACCGGCGGATGAACTGCCCCGCCGAGGAGACCCCTACGTCCGCCTCTTGGCGAGGGAAGAGGGGAGGCTGGAAGCCGAACTGGCACTCGAACGGGGACATGCCGAGGGCCGAATGCCACAGGGTGTTATGAGCGAATTCGGCCCATGGCAGATGTTCCGTCCATGTGGAGGGGTTGCCCGCCGTCAGACATCGGAGCATGCGCGCCAGGTCCTGGTTTACCTGTTTGGTCTGGCCGTTAGACTCCGGGTGAAACCCCGAGGAGAGACTGGCCGTGGCCCCCACCGAGCGGCAGAAAGCCGACCAGAAGCGGCTGATAAATTGGGGACCTCGATCCGACAGTAGGTCCCGGGGAAACCCGTGCACCCGGGCCACATGCCGGAGGATGAGTTCCTTGGTGGACGGCAGCTTGGGCAGCGGCACGAGCTTGCACCCCTTGGAGAACCGGTCAACCGCCACGAGGACAACCGTGTTCCCCTTGGACGGGAGCAGACCCGTGACGAAGTCCAGGGAGACATGGGACCAAGGGCGAGCGGGAACGGAAAGAGGGTGAAGAAGGCCAGTTTTGTTGCGAGCACAGACCTCGCAGGAGGCCACAAACTGCCTAACGTCCTCCTCCATGCGTGGCCACCAGTAGCTCTGGCGGAGGAGCTTGTAGGTGGCCGTGCGGCCAGGGTGTGCCGCAAAGGATGCCTCGTGCCCCCAGCGCATCACTTGGGGGCGAGCGGAGGCCGGGACGAACCTGCGACCCGGGGGGCCGTTACCGGGATTGGGTTCGCGACGAAGGGCCTTAGTGACCACGTCGTCGATAGCCCAAGTGAGGGCTGCTACCACCCGGGGGGCCGGGAGAATAGGGTCCTGGAGAAGTGGTGAGTCTGTGCGGTCCCACTGCCGGGATAAGGCGTCGGGCTTGATGTTCTTTGAGCCTGGCCGGAAGGTGACAGTGAAGTCGAACCTGGCGAAGAACAGAGACCAACAAGCCTGGCGGGCGTTAAGCCTTTTGGCCTGTTGGATGTATGCCAGGTTCTTGTGGTCTGTCCACACCAGGAACGGGGTCTTGGCACCTTCCAGCCAGTGACGCCACTCTTCCAGTGCCAGTTTCATGGCCAGGAGCTCCCGGTCCCCAATGGAATAGTTACGCTCGGCGGGGGATAAACGCCGCAAAAAGTAAGCACACGGGTGGAGTTTGCGGTCCGATCTCGTGCGCTGAGACAAGATGGCCCCCACGCCGACGTCAGACGCGTCTACCTCGACGACGAACGGTTCTTCAGGATCGGGGAATCTGAGGACCGTGGGGTTAGTGAGCTGGTCCTTGATGAGCCGGAACGCTCGGTCGGCCTCCGGTGTCCAGCGGAAAGGACCTGGGGTCTTGCGCATGAGGGCGGTTAGCGGGGCCGCAAGGGCTCCGAAGTCCCGTACGAAGCGCCGGAAAAAATTAGCGAAGCCCAGGAACCGTTGGACAAGGCGGAGGGAGGTGGGCTGGGGCCAGTCAGCCACGGCCTGGATCTTGACCGGGTCCATGTGCAGCGACCCCTGGGACACGACGAAGCCCAAGAAGGCCACCGAGGGGTTGTGGAAAACTGACTTTTCCAGTTTGACGTAGAGCCGGTTTTCCAGGAGTAGCTGCAAGACCCAATGGACGTGACCGATGTGTTCCTCGAGCGACCGGCTGAAGATGAGTATGTCGTCGAGGTAGACGAACGCATATCGGTCCAGAGCCTCACGGAGCACGTCATTGACAAACCGTTTGGAAGACAGCCGGGGGCGTTCATCAGCCCCCCAAAAGCATCAGCCTGTATTCATAGTGCCCTGTGGGCGTCAAAAAGGCTGTCCTTCCATTCGTCCCCCTGCCGGATGCGGACGAGGTTGTACGCGCTCCGGAGGTCCAGCTTAGTGAAGATGTGGGCCCCCTGGAGCGCCTCGAAAGCCGTTGCCATAAGGGGCAGGGGGTAGCGGTTTTTGACGGTGATCGCGTTGAGGCCCCGGTAATCGATGCACGGGCGTAGGGTGCCCTCCTTCTTGGCGACGAAAAAGAAACCCGCCCCCGCCGGCGAGGAGGACGGCCGTATGAAGCCCTGCTGGAGGGCCTCAGCAATGTATTGCCGCATGGCCTCCTGTTCAGTGCGGCTCAGGGAAAAGAGCCGCCCCCGGGGGGGAGCGGTGCCCGGCAGGAGGTTGATGGCGCAATCATATTCCCTGTGCGGCGGCAGGACTTGGGCCGCCCCTTTGCTGAACACCACCCCCAGATCCCGGTAGGGTTCGGGGACGGTGGACAGGTCGGATACCATCTGCCGAACACGGGGTTGGTGATGGGGGGTGGATAACGGAAGCAGGCATGACTCCTGGCACCGGGGGGACCAAGCGTAAACGGATCGGGTTTGCCAGTCGATCCGCGGGTTGTGGAGTCGTAACCACGGGTAACCCAGAACCAGTTGGAGAGTAGGCATGCGGGTGACAAGAAAGACGACTCTCTCGGAGTGAAGACCCGTCTCCATGGTGACGGGCAGGGTCCTATGGGTGACAGACCCCCTGCCCAAGACCCGGCCGTCGAAAGCCCTGAGTGGCTGGGGAGGGCCTCGACGATAAAGTTGCCCTCGGCCCCGGAATCGACGTAGGCGGAGAGGCGGGTCCGACCACCCCCTCCCTGATGAAGAACGACCGGGAGGGAGAGGCCTGACAGGGGGCGAGCGGATGCGCCTAAGACCGGCCCCCCCGACCGGCCCTGGCCCTTGCGTTTCCCGACCCCTCAGGGGGTGGGGAATGGGCCCCACCGGAAGGGTTCCATCCAGCCCTTCCGAGCTCCATGGGTTCGGGGGCGTCGGAACGGGCGCTGCGATGGACCGGACGGGAGTCGATGGTGGTGGCGAGGTTGTAGAGGTAGTCGAGCGTGGCGGGGGGGTCTCGAACGGCCAGTTTGTCCTTCATGGATTCACTGAGTCCCCGTTCGTAGCTGGAGATGAGGGCCGCCTCATTCCAGCCACTCTCCGCCGCCAAGGTCTGGAACTCGACGGTGTACTCCGCCACCGACCTGGCGCCCTGCATGAGACGCGCCAAGCGAGAGGCCGCGCTACGGCCCCCCAGCGGGTGAAAAAAGGTACCCTTGACGGCCTCAGTGAAGGCCTCTTCATCCTCACAGGCGGGGGACCTGGCATCCCACTGGGCTGTGGCCCAAGCCAGGGCCCGGCCTGAGAGGAGGGAAATAATGTAAGCGACACGGGATCAAGGCGTGGGGAATTGGGACGAGCGCAGCTCAAAGACGAGCGAGCACTGCATCAGAAAACCCCTGCAGCGCTCAGGTTCGCCCGCGAAGCGTTCGGGAGCGGCGATGGGGGAATCAGGAACCATCGGAGGCGGAATCAGAGTAGGCGGAGGGGGGGCGACCGCCTGGAGCCCGGAGAGGTTGGCAGACAGTTCCTTGACCGCCTCAGTAAGAGCCGCTACCTGTTGAGTGAGGAGGGTGAGTTGCTGCTCATGACGCCCCAGGGTAACACCGTGGTGGCGAAGAACGGCCGCTGCTGGGGGTGGGGAGACTTCTGGGTCCATATCGTGCGCCCCTGCTGAGTCCATACTGGGCGCACTGTACTGTTACGGGGGGCCTGGGGAGGCGCACCGAAAAAAGGGGAAATAACAGACTCAAGTGCGGGGGTCTACACCTAAAGACCCAAAGGAGGGGATATGCAAAAGAAATCCCGTCACTGAGCGGGGAAGCTACTGAAGGCAGCCCGTCACGGGATTCGAAGCCAGAGTCACAGTCTCCGGGGGCGGGAAAGCTACCACTGCACCACGGATTCTGTGACCTGAAAGGGGAAAATAAAGGCAATAAGCCTACGGGCAAACTGAGGAGTCGCTTCCTGGCGATCTCAAACAAAAGAGGATTTCTTGTACTAAATGTTGATGTTAAAGGAAAACGAAAGGCAAAGGAAAAAGGCGGGATTAAACCCGTTAAAGCTCTATACTGAGCTGTAGGGAAAAAAGGCACGCACAGCACTCAGAGCGTGAGCGAGCGTTATGTGTGTGCGTGGGAAAGCGCTCTGTGCAGAGATGCTGTGTGTGTGTGTGGGGGGGGCAGCACGGTGAGCACACGCCTGCAGCGCGCTGAGTGTGACAGAGACGCTGTGTGTGGGTGCCTGTTGCGCTCTGTGTGTGTGCTGTGTGTGTCTGTGTGTGTGGCGAGCGACTGCGCATGTGCCAGGGGGTTTCGCGAGCCAGGCGCAATCGGCGCGTCTCTAGGACGCGAAGCACGCGTTCCAAAGCCCGGGGGAAGAAGGGCTATACTTATCCCGGGGTGCGGTAAGCACCGGATAAAGCCAGAGACCACAGGACCCGCGACAGGAGCTTACCAACGTCCCGAGGGAACGGAGAGAAGCGGAAGATGGCCGCGGACGTCTCGGGCTGCAGAGAGAAGGAGGTTAGTGGCGTTACCCAACTCTCCCTAACCTAACCGGCTACGGCCCTAGCGGTTACCTCAAGGCTTTTGCCTCTACCACATCCCGCCTCCTGTGCGACACGGGATTACCTCTGTCCTTAATCCGTTTAGTGGAAAGGGTAACGCCAAACGATGAGCTCTCAGAAGTCGCGTGGATAACAAGACAGTGCGCCGAAGGCCGGCATTCGGACGCTCATTTTATAGGGGGCCGACCGCGGCGTTTAGCGGTCCCGCGGCGACCCCTAGGGGCGGGAATGCACCCCCTGATAGTTTTAGGTCATATTTATGCAGAAATACAGAAAATTGTAAAGGGTTCATAAACTTTCAAGCACCACTGTATGGATCTTAAAGTTAAGATCACTCTTGAAAGTAACACCCAGGTTTTTGATCTTGCTTTGTGATTCCAAAGAACGGGATTTAAACCATCTCAGTGCAAATCATGCAAAATCTCATGGTCAACAATGTTGAAGGCTGTATTAAGGTCTAACAGAGCTAATATATATGTATTACCAGCAACTTGATTAACTTTAAGATCGTTTAAAACTTTATTTAGTGCTGTTTTTGTGCTGTGATGGGCCAAAAGCTAGATTGAAAAGTGTAAAGTATGCGTTTTGAATGAAGATAGTCACCTAGTTGAATAGACACCACCTTTTCAATGATCTTATCCAGAAAAGGGATATTTGAAATTGGTCTGTAATTTCCAATAATGGACAGGTGAAGACTGCTCTTCTTAAGAAGATGCCTAATAACAGCAGTTTTAAGACTCTGGGGGTTGACTCCTTATTTTATTGACTGATTAACAATGTTCCAAACAATATCAGAGAATAGATCAGATATTGTTTTTGTTTGAAATATTTAGTTGGTAGAGGGTCGAGAGGGCAGCTGGTGTTATTCAGATGTGAGATCACTTCAGTGAGTGTTTCTCCAGTGAGTGTTGTGACTAACCGGTGCAAAGTCTGAGAAATTTCTTAATGCCTTGCTGTGAGCCAAGTGTGCCAAGGGCGGGAGGCTGCTTCTAACAATGCCTTCTCTAATGGAACGTATTTTGCTACCAAAGAAATCAGCAAATTCTTCACATTTTTCATTTTAGGTCTCTAATGTGGCTTGGGAGGAACAGTTAACCAGTCTTTCTATTGTGAGAAAAAGGAATTTAGGATTATCTTTATTATTGTTGATAAGGCTGGAGAAATACTCTGACCTCGCAATCTTAAGTGACTGTTGAGATGTTTAAGGTGATTTTTGTATGTCATAATATATTGTATATATCACAATGAATATAGTCTGTCTCAATTTGCTTTCAGCATGTCTGCATTCTCTCTTTAACTTAATTATGGTGTTAGAATTTTTCCATGGGGATTTATTAATGCATGGCGCACACAGTTTTTAGTGGCGCCAAAATGTTAATGCACTCACTAATTCTGTTGGTGAAATTTCCAACTAGGCTATCACAGTCAGCCTCTTAACTTAAAGTTGGTAAGCACAGTTGTGAAAAAGTTACAGTAGTAATCTGATATTCCAACATCAAGTACAGCGGACACTCTGATATCTACTGTAGTCCATGAGATATGACCAAATCTAAAGTATGTCCATGTTTAGGAGTAGGGCTAGATGCATGCTGAGTCAGGTTAAAAGCATTTAATAACATAATAAAGTCATCCGTAGTAGGAGCTGTGGGCATATCAAAGTGGATATTGAAGTCTCTAGTGATGAGCATATGGTCAAAATCTGTTAAAAACTTTGATGATGGCTCACCCAATTCCTCAAGAAAACTGGTGTGGAGTCTTTTATGGATGATAAATAACCAAAATAATAACAGACTGTGTACCCTTAAGATTAACGGCAAGATATTAAAATGTGGAGAATTCCCCAAGATATACTTCTTTGCAAGATATGACAGAACAGACAGGCCTCCGCCTTGCTTGTTAGCTTTAGGGATACTGAAAAATCAGTAATTAGGTGGGTCTGCTTCATTAAGGACAACTACTACTGGTCATTACTACCAACCTAGGTTTCTGTAAGAAAAGTAAATACTTTATTGCTAAGTGACCGGACATTGAGGACAGCACTATTTAAAAGAGTGGATGATGTTTTTTTTGCCCTCCTAGTCCTTATCATTTCTAATTAACATAGGTTTAACTAAATTGAATATATTAGAACCTTTTCCCAATTTTTTTTTTCAGTTTTCTATAGCCATGCCACCAGTTGCTACCCAAGACCGGGATATTATGGTCAGAAGCAGCATGGTTTCCAGCATATCAGGACTGGGCATTCCATTTCACTGACCGCAGTGGAGGGATTTTCTGTTCTCCATTGAACTGTGGTGAACAGGATGCACTAGCTAGGGAATGAAGGTGCTCCTTATTGACTGATACCAGTGATAATGGAGGAAGAGGATGATTCTGTGACTGTGGAAGCGGTCTAAGTATTCTGTTAATTGGCCCAGGTGGGCGTGCGGGGGGTCATGGTTTTGGTGGAGGGATGCCTGATTCTTTTTTCGTTTCACTTGGGTGTTATCCTTTGACTGTGTCAACAAAACCTCGGATGGTGATTCAGTGTGCAGCTGTACTGCTGTTTCTCCACCATTATCTTCCTGATTACATGGTGGGTGAGGTTTCACACTGTTCATGTCCTTGTGCTGGTTATGTTTTGACTGTGATGAGCCACAGGGCACCAGTGGGTGGTCTAGAGAAAAGCAGAGATGATCTGTTAGCAACAAACAAGAGTCCTGTTTAGGTTGAAGTCATTTTGGTGAAAAAACTCTTTTTGACCCCAAACCATATTGAAATTTTCTATATAACTCAGTCCATGAAGGATACAGTTCTTGTTGAGCCATGTATTCAGAGATAAAAGATGAGTGAAGGTTCCAGTTTGCATTGTCAGAACCTGCTGAATATTTGCAGGTTCAAACACTTAAGTGCATTAAAAAGTTCTAAAAAGTCCCTCTTTAGTAGCTTTGATTACTCCTTACGAATGTTATGTTTACCAACATGCACAACAATCCTACTGACCGTCTGATGGTCAGCTAGAATAGCAGGAAGTTCATCTTTAATGTCTGATACAGAAGCATTGGGGATGCAGTGTGTCACAGTCAATTTAGTATTGACATATTCGAGAATCACGAATAATGACTGTGTCATGTCTGGACTTGCCTTTAGCCAGGATTCACACCTGCCCAGCTCCAGCACATCTCTGATTTAGGTTAACGGATCCAGCATCTCTCCTGTATTCATTTTGCGCTCCACTCACATGATCCATTCTGTTTGTGTGTCATGCTGAAGGATCGGATGCGTTTGTCTTTATCACAGCTTCGTTTATGATGGAAATGTCCTCTCTCAGTGGCTTGAACCGATTTTCTAGTCGTAGTGGAGTCAGTGGTCTTGAATTAGCTGTATCATTAGCCGAGCGCACTACCATAGACCAGTCCAGCATTGAGGAGGCTAAGGCAGCCATGTACATTGTGCGCGACAACGCTGCACTCCGTCTGGATTTGGGTCTAGACCCTTGTTTGTGCCCTCTATCAGTACCTTTTCCAGAAACTGCACAGTTCTGGGGCTCAGCCAGGCCAGCTGATTTGGATGGACCCGACAGAGGCAACAGCTGTTTGTCCGCAGTTGCCACTGACTCAGCCAGATGATTAATAAACACCAAGTGCAGAAACTTTTCATAATCCTATGTAGAGTGCCAAGTGGAAATTCTTTGCTCAAGTTCAGCTATTCTCTGAGAGAGTTTACAGCAGTCCAAACATTTGGCAGACAAAGGAGAAGTCGAGGATGCCATGGCAAAACATGCTTCCGTGATCTACTGACTTAGATCTGTTTCTTCAAATTTCCCGTGCAGTTCCACCATAACCAGAAGCTTCAGTTATTAATCGTTTAAAATATCGGGTTCCTCTACCTAAAACCAAAATAAAATAAAATGTAGTAAATGTACCGTATTTTTCGGACCATAAGGCGCACTTAAAATCCTTTAATTTTCTCAAAAATCGACAGTGCGCCTTAAAATGCGGTGCGTCTAATGTATGAATTAATTCTGGTTGAGCCTTCTGACCGAGAACCGATTGTAGATGGTACATGGCACTCATAAATCTGTCAAAATGTTTTAGCACGGCCTTTGGTAGTTTACGAAGCTTAAGGCAAACGTAGTGAGCAGCATAGCGGAGTAATACGGTATGTGCTTCACCATTACGGTGTGTGCATTCATTCATTTATTTTCGAAGCGGATTTCAAACTCAACGGTATCAGTCACGCAGTACAACATGGACATAGAGCAGCTGCGAGATAATTCAATATTAACGAATCAATGGTACGGAAGTGGAGGAAGCAAGAAGACGCCCTGCACCAGGTAAAGACCAAACTGAGTTTCCGAGGGAACTTAAGAGTTTTGTTTCATTTCATGCGTCTTATAACCCGGTGCGCTTTATGTATGAAAATATACCCGTTAGCAGCCGATCGTTGATATTGCGTCTTTTAATCCGGTGCGCTTTATGGTCCGGAAAATACGGTAACATAAAAGTTACATTCACTGTTCTTGATTGAATGAGATAGGATAATAAAATAGAGAAAAAAATGAAAGCTAAGCAGGACGTACAGAATAAGCGTCTGCACAGCAGGAGAGCTGAATATTATAATGTTCCAGTAAGTGGTATGATTAGCTACGCACTAGCAAACCCAGGACTGTCTCATTCTGGTATATTGTCAGGTTTGTGTGACACACATCTTCAAAGTCCTGCTGCAGGTGAGCCACCTCTGCTTTTTGATTTGGGGAGAGCTGATCTCTGCAAGGAACCAAAGTGGGACACCTGGAATGCATCACCTCTGACGGTGCACAGTCAAAGTTCCTGAACCGCCGTGTGACCATGAGACCTTCGCAGAAATATATATATTGGCATTCCTGGGCTTGGAACAAAGGTGACCCAGTATCTGGAGGTTTGCTTGCAAATCCAGTATTTACTGAATTTCATTTTCACTAGGTGAAGGTCCCTCCTCTTAATGTTTTTGGATGACATCTAATACACTCCAGGGCTTTGTACCACGTAGTAATACAAATGTAGAGAAGCCATGGAGGCTTGTGGGACCAATTGTACTTAAAACAACAGAGTTTATGGCCACTTGCCCCAGTTTTTATTTTTCTATTTTAGTACAATATCATATATTGTAACCCTCTTATTGTGTTCAAAAAGTGTTTACAACCTTAGTGTTGGCGGGTCAAGTTTGACCCATGTTTAAATTCATTAACAAACACTGAAAAAACACTAATCATCATCAAGTAGAATGTTTTATCCATAGTAACTTATCATTCAGCTATAACCATAACATATATACTGTATTTATTTTCTTCTTTGGAGTGGCGTGGTGGCACAGGAGTTTACACCTCCTCCATATGTATGCATTGATTTTCTCCGAGTGTTCTGTTTTCCTCCCACATCCGAAAGACAAGCATTAGGTTAATTGGTCACTCTAAATTGTCACGGTGTGAATGTGTCTGACTAGTTACCTTACTGCTGTTGAAATGTTAAATAAATAAAAGTCCAAGACTTTCATATTTGACATACCTTAGACCAAAGGGGGGTAAGGGGGGTAAGGGGGGTCCTGTGTGTCTCATCAAACACAGCTGCAACCAATTCCACTTCTTTGTCTGGCCTTCAAAATGTATGCAAATCCACACAATGATCACTTTTGATGAGCAGTCCTCTGACTTCAACAATACTTTTTAAAAACCTTTGTTGAGCTGGTCAACATGGGTGGGTCGAAGAGCCCAGTTAACATGGAGATTACTAAAAATCACTAAAAACTAAAAATGTATTATCTATTATCACCATTATTATTAAAAATAAGGTGGAAACTCTTTTTATAGGATGAGCTTTTGATAAAACTATCTATTGTACATAGTGTTTCTCTCCTACTATGGTGTCCACAAGGGTTTTCTGAATGCCCTGATTTCTACAACCAAACCTAGATGTGAATACTTTTGCACAATTTAAATTATAGCTGTCAGTAAGAATTGAAGTTTCCAACCTGATGTGAATGCATCAATAGCAGTGTTAAGCAAGTTGTTGTGAAAAATGTTTGCTTCCTCATTCATCACTATTGCCCCTTTATCATGTTCAGTGTTATTGTTTTTAGACTATAAAGTGACTTAAAGTGGGCAGACATACTGTATAATGTAATTTAATTCACTGCAAATTTGGGTGACAATGTCCAATTTGAGTGTCAATTTATTTTCTCCAAATAAATCAGTGTAACAGAGACAAGCTTGACAACATTTTTTTCTGTTATGCAGTTTTGTTGACAAAGATAAAAACATAGGAACCATTGTGCCTAAAAGGAGAAAGTTCATACCACATACATGTTTACGCATTACACCCTGTAATGTTTTGCATATATGCTTCTAGTGTTACAGTGGGGCAAAAAAGTATTTAGTCAGCCACTGATTGTGCAAGTTGAGAGAGGTCTGTAATTTTCATCATAGATACACGTCAACTATGAGAGACAAAATGAGAAAAAATCCAGGAAATCACATTGTAGGATTTTTAAGAATTTAATTGTAAATAATGGTGGAAAATAAGTATTTGGTCACCCACAAACAAGATTTCTGGCTCTCACAGACTTGTAACTTCTTCTTTAAGAAGCTCTCCTGTCCTCCACTTGTTACCTATATTAATGGCACCTGTTTGACCTCGTTATCTGTATAAAAGACACCTGTCCACAGCCTCAAACAGTCAGATTCCAAACTCAACCATGGCCAAGACCAATGAGCTGTTGAAGGACACCAGGAAGAAAATTGTAGACCTGCAGCAGGCTGGGAAGAGTGAATCTACAATAGGCAAGCAAGTTGGTGTGAATAAATCAACTGTGGGAGCAATTGTAAAAAAATTTAGGACAAGACCAAGACCATTGATAATCTTTCTCGATCTGGGGCCCCACGCAAGATCTCATCCTGTGGGGTCAAAATGATCATGAGAACGGTGAGCAAAAATCCCAGAACTACACGGAGGGACCTGATAAATGACCTGCAGAGAGCTGGGACCAAAGTAACAAGGCTACCATCAGTAACACACTACGCCAAGAGGGACTCAGATCTTGCAGTGCCAGGCGTGCCCCCCTGCTTAAGCCAGTACATGTCCAGGTCTGTCTGAAGTTTGCCAGAGAGCATTTGGATGATCCAGAAGAAGATTGGAAGAATATCATGTGGTCAGATGAAACCAAAATAGAACTTTTTGGTAAAAACTCAACTCGCCGTGTTTGGAGGAAGAAGAATGCCGAATTGCGCCATACCTACTGTGAAGCATGGGGGTGGAAAGCATATGCTTTGGGGCTGTTTTTCTGCAAAGGGGACTGGACGACTGTTAAGGGAAGAATGAACGGGGCCATGTATTGTGAGATTTTAAGCCAAAACCTCCTTCCATCAGTGAGAGCATTGAAGATGGAACATGGCTGGGTCTTCCAGCATGACCATGATCCCAAACACACCACTTGGGCAACGAAGGAGTGGAAAAAGCATTTCAAGCTCCTGTAGTGGCCTAGCCAGTCTCCTGACCTCAACCCCATAGAAAATTTGTGGAGGGAGTTGAAAGTCCGTGTTGCCCCAAAACATCACTGCTCTAGAGGAGATCTGCATGGAGGAATCGGCCAAAATACCAGCTACAGTTTGTGCAAACCTGGTGAAGACTTACAGGAAACATTTGACCTCTGTCATAGCCAACAAAGGTTATGTTACAAAGTATTGAGTTGAACTTTTGTCATTTATCAAATATTTATTTTTCACCATGATTTACAATTAAGTTCTTAAAAAAGCCTACAATGTGATTTCCTGGATTTTTGTTTTTCTCATTTTGTCTCTCATAGTTGAAATGTACCTACGATTAAATTTACAGACCTCTCTCATCTTTCTAAGTAAGAGAACTTGCACAGTAAGTGGCTGATTAAATACTTTTTTGCCCCACTGTGTGATGCATTTAACTAGACAGTGCATTATTCTACCTAAAAAATATTACTTATTGGAAACTGACATGGGCTGTGTCACGTCCGCTGGCCACCACGCCAGCATCACCTGCCCACGTCACGACCACACGCACCTGTTCCTCGTTTTCCTCATCACATCCACACAGCATATAAACCGCACTCACCTCACCGTCACCGCGGATTATTAATGTTACTGATGCTTGCCATATCGGTTGTGCTCCTACACACCGCCCCTCATCTTGCGTCCCTACGCACTCCGTCCGTTCTCCTCCATGCTCTTCCGCGTTCTTCACATCCCCAGGTTTGACACGTTAAGTTCCCTTCCTTGTTTTGTTTCGTTTCATGCCTGTTTTCCGGCTTCGGCCGGATTGCGTTTCACACCCCTTTTGGTCCTCACCACTTTCAGTTCGCTGTGTTTGTTTTCTGTTTGTTATCATTAATAAATCCCCCTGTTTACTTTGAACCTGCGCTCGTCTCCTCATTCCTCTCGCCCCTCCGGCGTTACAGAATAATCCGCCGCTATGGAGATGGCAGGTTCTTTTGATTTTTCGTTTTCCCTCGGCCGTTTCAACGGCGATCCTGCCACCTGCCGGCCGTTCGTGGAACAGTGTGAGCGGTATTTTGATCTCGTCTCCTTTGATTCTGAGTATGCCAAGGTGTCCTTCTTAGTGCTCCACCTTTCTGGTGAAGCCCTAACTTGGGCCGCCCAGCTTTGGCCTATGCTCAAAGCCGGAACCTAAGGTCAGTTCCTGGAGTTGCTGGAGTTTGGCTTTGGGTCCTCACGGGCTTTCACGAACACCATAGCCACTGGCTCGGGCTTTTCCGTGCACGAACACTCCGCTAGGGAACCAGAGGTCTCCTGTGGCACGCTCCTATGCAACAGCCCTATCGCTCTTCGTGTCCGGCCAGCCTTGGTAGGTCATGTGCTGGATCCCCAGCTTGCCACCAGCCGGACCATTTGGGTCAAACGCCGGCAGAAACGGAGAGCGTCCGGTATCCCGGTTGCACAGGTAGCGCCCCCAACTCACGTCATGTCACCCACAGTCGTGCCTACACCTACACCGCGAACCTTTGCTACACGGACAGTCACGTCACCCCCGGTCGTGCCCACTCCTGCACCACGGACCTTTCTGACACAAACAGCCGCGACACTCCCGCTCGTGCCCACTCCCGCGTCTCGGGCGTTTGTACCAGTGACTGTGTCCAGGTCGTCAGTAGTGCCAGCGACTGCATCCAAGGTGTCAGCAGTTCCAGTGGCTGCCCCCGGGATGTCAGCAGTCCCAGTGGTTGCATCCAGGTCAACAGAGACCTTCCCTGAGGCCGCATCCTCGACAGAGGCCTTTCTAAAGGCCGCATCCTCGACAGAGGCCTTCCCTGAGGCCGCATCCTCGACAGAGGCCTTCCCTGAGGCCGCATCCTCGACAGAGGCCTTTCTAAAGGCCGCATCCTTGACAGAGGCCTTTCTAAAGGCCGCATCCTCGACAGAGGCCTTTCTAAAGGCCACATCCCCGACAGAGGCCTTCCCTGAGGCCGCATCCTCAACAGAGGCCTTTCTAAAGGCCACATCCCCGACAGAGGCCTTTTTAAAGGCCGCATCCTCGACAGAGACCCGTCCGGAAAACGTCTCTTCCACGGAGACCCATCCAGAGAACATCTCTTCCACGGAGACCCATCCAGAGAACATCTCTTCCACGGAGACCCTTCCAGAGAACGTCTCCTCCACGGAGATCCTTCCAGAGATTGTTTCCTCCACGGAGATCCTTCCAGAGACTGTCTCCTCGACGGAGATCCTTCCAGAGACTGTCTCCTCCACGGAGACCCTTCCAGAGTCTGTCTCCTCTGGGGAGCTCCAGCAGCTCGTCCACGGCCCTGCTCTCGAGCAGCTCGTCCACGGCCCTGCTCTCGAGCAGCTCGTCCTACGGGCCCTGCTCTCGAGCAGCTCGTCCATACGGCCCTGCTCTCGATCAGCTCGTCCACGGCCCTGCTCTCGAGCAGCTCGTCCACGGCCCCTGCTCTCGAGCAGCTTAGAGGTTCCACGGCCCTGCTCTCGAGCAGCCCGTCCACGTCCCTGCTCTCGTGCCATCCCGTCCACGGCCCTGCTCTCCGCATCCCGTCCATGGCCCTGCTCCCATGCATCCCGTCCACGGCCCTGCTCTCAGCATCCCGTCACGGCTCTGCCTCAAGCCAATCCCGTCGACTCTGCTCTCAACATCGCCTCCTCGACTCTGCTCTCAAGCTCGCCTCCTCGACTCTGCTCTCAAGCATCGCCTCCTCGACTCTCTGCTCTCAGCATCGCCTCCTCGACTCTGCTCTCAAGCAAATCGCCTCCTCGACTCTGCTCTCAAGCATCGCCTCGTCGTCGACTCTGCTCTCAAGCGTCGCCTCGTCGACTCTCCTCTCAGCGTCGCCTCGTCGTCTACTCTCCTCTCAAAGCGTCGCCCCTCGTCGACACTGCTTCTCAAGCGTCCGCCCTCGTCGTCGACCTCTCCTCTCAAGCGTCGCGCTCGTCTCGACTCTCCTCTCAAGCGCGCCTCGGTCGTCGACTCTGCCCTCAAGCGTCGCCTCGTCGTCGACTCTGCCCTCAAAGCGTCGCCTCGGTCGTCGACTCTGCCCTTCAAGCGTCGCCTCGTCGGCTCTGCTCTCAAAAGCGTCGCCTCGTTCGACTCTGCTCTCAAGCGTCGCCTCGTCGACTCTGCTCTCAAGCGTCGCCTCGTCCGACTCTGCTCTCAAAAGCGTCGCCTCGTCGACTCTGCTCTCTAAGCGTCGCCAGCGTCGCCTCGTCGACTCTGCCTCCAAGCGTCGCCTCGTCGACTCTCCCTCTCAAGCGTCGCCTCGTCGTCGACTCTCCTCTCAAGCGTCGCCTCGTCGTCGACTCCTGCCCTCAAGCTCGCCTCGTCAGCTCTGCTTTTCAGGCGTCGCCTCATCGGCTCTGCTCTCAATCGTCGTCTCGTCGGCTCTGCTCTCAGCGTTGTCTCGTCCGTCGACTCTGCTCTCAAGCGTCGCCTCGTCGTCGACTCTGCTCTCAAGCACCGCCTCGTCGTCGACCTCTGCCCTTAAGCGCCGCCTCGTCGTCGACTCTGCTCTCAGCACCCGCCTTGGTCGTCGATCTGGCTCTCCAAGCGTCGCCTCGTCGACTCTGCCCTCAAGCGTCGCCTCCTCCTCGACTCTGCTCTCTCAAGCGTCGCCTCGTCGACTCTGCCCTTAAGCGTTGCCGCAAGTCGTCGTCGACTCTGCCCTCAAGCGTCGCCTCGTCAGCTCTGCTGCTCAAGCGTCGCCTCATCGGCTTCTGCTCTCAAGCGCGTCTTGGTCGGCTCTGCTCTCAAGCGTCGTCTCGTCGTCGACTCTGCTCTTCAAGCGTCGCCTCGTCGTCGTCGACTCTGCTCTCAAGCACCGCCTCGTCGTTGACATCTTGCCCTTAAGCGCCGCCTCGTCATCGACTCTGCTCTCAAGCGCCGCCTTCGTCGTCGACTCTGCCCCTTAAGCGCCGCCTCGTCGTCTCGACTCTGCTCTCAAGGCGTCGCCTCGTCGACTCTGCTCCTCAAGCGTCGTCCCCCGGCTCTGCCTCTCAAAAGCGTCGTCTCGTTGACTCTGCTCTCAAAGCGCCGCCTCGTCGACACTGCTCTCAAGCGTCGCCCTCGTCGACTCTGCTCTCAAGCGTCGCCCGTCGTCGTTCGACTTTCTCTGCCGCGCGCTTTCTCAATGCGTCGCCTTCGTCGTCGACTCTGCCCTCTCACGCGTCCGTATCCCATCGGCTCTGCTTCCTCAAGCGTCCGTCACCTCGTTGACTCTCCTCGTCAAGCGTCGCCATTCGTGACGTCGTCGACTCTGCCCTTAACGTCGCCTCCGTCTGACTCTGCTCTCACGTCGCCTGCGGCTTGTCCCTCAGACTCTGGCCCCTCTGGCCCTCAAGCGTCGCCTCCGGCGTCCGACTCTTGCCACCAAGCGTCCGCCTCTTCGTCGACTCTGCTCTCAAGAGGCGCTCGTCACTCTGCCTCTCCAAGCGTCGCCTCGTCGACTCTGCTCTCAAGCGTCGCCTCGTCGACTCTGCTCTCAAGCGTCGTCTCGTCGCCTCTGCTCTCAAGCGTCGCCTCGTCGTCGTACTCTGCTCTCAAGCGTCGTCTCGTCAACCCTGCTCAAGCTTCACCTGTCGACTCTGCTCTCAAGCATCGCATCGTCGTCTCTGCTCTCAGCGTCGCCTCGTCGTCGATCTGCTTCAATCGTCCGCTCGTCAACCCTGCTCTCAGCGTCCGTCTCGTCGCCTCTGCTCTCAAGCGTCGCCTCGTCGACTCTGCTCTCAGCGTCCCTCTTGCCTCTCCCTCAAGCGCGCCTCTCGTCGACTCTGCCCTTAAGCGTCCCTCGCGACTCTGCTTCAATCGTCGCCTCGTTCGTCGACTCTGCCCTCAAGCGTCGGCCTCGTCGTCACTCTGCCCTCAAGCGTCGCCTCGCGTCGACTCGCTCTCCACGTCCCTCGTTCGACGCTGCTCTCAAGCGTCGCCTCGTCGACTCTGCCTCTCAAACTTGTCGCCTCGTCGACTGCTCTCAGCGTCGTCTCGTCGCCTCTGCTCTCAGCGTCGCCTCGTCCGTCGACTTCTGCTCTCCAAGCTCCGTCTTCGTCAACCCTGCTCCAAGCGTCACCTTGTCGACTCTGCTCTCAAGCGTCGCCTCGTCGACTCTGCTCTCAAGCGTCGCCTCGTCGTCGACTCTGCCCTCAAGCGTTGCCTCGTCGTCGACTCTGCTCTCAAGCGTCGCCTCGTCGACTCTGCTCTCAAGCGTCGCCTCGTCGACTCTGCTCTCAAGCGTCGTCTCGTCGACTCTCCTCTCAAGCGTCGCCTCGTCGTCGACTCTGCTCTCAAGCGTCACCTCGTCGTCGACTCTGCTCTCAAGCGTCGCCTTGTCGCCGACTCCGCTCTCCAGCGTCGCCTCGTCGTCTCCGCTCTGCTGCCTTCGGTCGTCGACTTTGCTCGTCAGCTCCTCGTCGACGGCTCTGCTCGTCGGCTCCACGTCGTCGACTCCGCTCTGCAGCCTCCAGTCGTCGACTCCGCTCTATGACCTCTAATCGTCGATTCCACTCGCCAGCTGCCCGACTGCTGGCGGTCCCCTCTTAGGGTCCGCCCGGCGAGGAGATCCCCCGAGGCGGGACTGCGACCGGGGGGCTCTTTCTGGAGTCCTAGCTCCGTCTCGGACTCCTGGGGGGGGGCTCTGTCACGCCCGCTGGCCACCACTCCAGCGTCACCTGCCCACGTCACGACCACACGCACCTGTTCCTCGTTTTCCTCATCACATCCACACAGCATATAAACCGCACTCACCTCACCGTCACCGCGGATTATTAATGTTACTGATGCTTGCCATATCGGTTGTGCTCCTACACACCGCCCCTCGTCTCGCGTCCCTACGCACTCCGTCCGTTCTCCTCCATGCTCTTTCGCGTTCTTCACATCCCCAGGTTTGACACGTTAAGTTCCCTTCCTTGTTTTGTTTCGTTTCATGCCCGTTTTCCAACTTAGGCCGGATTGCGTTTCACACCCTTTTTGGTCCTCACCGCTTTCAATTCGCTGTGTTTGTTTTCTGTTTGTTATCATTAATAAATCCCCCTGTTTACTTTGAACCTGCACTCGTCTCCTCATTCCTCTCACCCCTCCGGCGTTACAGGCTGGCTGTAGTTTTGGTGTTATAATGGTGGACAAAGAAAGAATGGTGGACATTTTGTTTTCATTTTCATCCTGGACAACAATAATGACAGACATAAGCTGCCACTGCCCAAATTAGTTTAAGAATAAATTCTCATGGCAAGACTTTGCACTTTGCAATAGCAAGAATTGTGATCGGAATTGTTTAGTACAGTTGTACAGTGCAGATCATAGTTTTAGTCCAATAAATAAATAAATAAATACTAGTTATTAAACTTTTTAACAACAGCAAATAATTGGTTAAGAATTTGGCAAAAATTAAACAAATAAAGTAACTTGGTTATGTCATAGCATTTTCCTTTAATTTCCGTAAATGTTTTAGTTTTTGGATAAACTTGCAGACAGCTATTTATCAAAAGAAGAATTGGTGTTGTTCCACTCAATGGTAATGGCTTCAAATAGTTGACGAGTACTTGAAAATGTCTCCCTGTTAGTTTGTGTTTTATGTGAGACCAAATATTCTATACAGGGTTCAAATCTGGACTCTGACCAGGTGAAAACATAAGCCTGATTGATCTATTCTCAAGCCACTTATTTTTGGTGTGAGCAGGAGCATTGTCTTGTGGAAAAATAATGTGATTGTTTGTCTTTAGAAAATAACTTTTCAATTGTGAGAAGCAAGCCTTTCTACAATACTTTCCTGTCCTCTAAAGAATTAATTGACTTTTCACAGTGAAGCAGCTCATCAGTAGCAACAGCTGAAAAGGCTCTCCACACCATGACACCTCTACCTCCATGCTAAATATTCACTGTTGTATTTCTCACCAGATCTCTGAAGATCATGCCCATACAACTCAAACTGTGATTACTGAGTGCACAAAACTTTGCTGAACCACAGTGCATCAAACTTTCCATATTGTGTCAGAAATTTCATTTTGTCCTTGATGTTCTTCTTAGACAGCAATAGCTCTTAATACATGTTCTAGACAGAAAGCCTGCATTAGACAATGTTCTGGTTATTGTTCATCTATTCTTCTCAAAAAAGTCTTATTTTTTGAGGTTTTGAATGCTGCTGAAAGATTTTGGAGGCTGTTTTTCCAGTCTTTGAGAACTGTAAATTACAGCAGGTTGTCATCTCTGCTCAAAAAGCTTCATATATTTTATTTATTTATATAGTTTTTTGGTAAACAATGTTTTGCAAAGTGCTTTGCACAAGCAAAATTAAAAACAAACAAATACATAAAAGAACAACAAAACACTAGAATGATCTAAAATACCTCGGATGCCACTTGTTTGGGATTTGCATGTCCTCTCTGTGTCCATTTGGGTTTACTCCAAATCTTCCAGTTACCTTCCATAGTCCAGACATGCATTAGGTTACTTGATTATGCTAAATTGACCTTTTTGATCTCTCTCATTTAAGTCGATAACCATTCTTTCATCTGTCTCATATCCATTTTCTGTTTTGTGATCATTTTTGGTTATTGGAAAGCTCTAAACATGTGTAGATGCTGGCAGGTTACAAGTTAAAATGACTCTAAACCTCCTAAACATCAACAGACTCATGTATAATCTCATTTATGATTGTTAATTCAACAGTAATTCAGTTAATGACTCTGATGTCTCAAAAGTCATGCAAATGGTTTCAGTCACTCAGGTTAATGCCAAACTGTTGACTGCATGTAAAAGACAGTTCAAATACCTGTAGGACTGGTGTTATTTGCAAACATCCATTCAATAAAGGATTTATTTTAGAAGGCTTACAAGGAATTGTTGAGCAGTCATATTGATCAATGGTTCATTTGTGTCATACGTTCTCTTGATATCTTACCTTGAAGCATAATCATCCCCTACACACCTTTTACAATGGATGGACTACACCAAAACTAGTCATCCATTTCTGGTTAGTATTATATGATTAACAGAGAACTGTGAGGGAAATGAAGCAAAGCTTATCAATAGTTTTAATTGATTTGGTTTGTCCTCTTATGTAAATGTTAAAGTTAGCTACATACTAGCATCTCTAAAGAGTTTGGACTTCACCAATCCACAGTCAGACAGATTGTGTGCAAATGGAGGAAATTCAAGACCATTGTTACCCTCCCCAGGAGTGGTCGACCAACAAAGATCACTCCAAGAGCAAGGCGTGGAATAGTTGACGAGGTCACAAAAGACCCCAGGGCAGCTTCTGAGCAACTGAAGGCCTCTCTCACATTGACTAATGTTAACGTTCATGAGTCCACCATCAGAAGAACAGCGAACAACAATGGTGTGCATGGCAGGGTTGCAAGGAGAAAGCCTCTGCTCTCCAAAAAGAACATTGCTGCTCGTCTGCAGTTTGCTAAAGATCACGTGCCACAAGCCAGACGACTATTGGACAAATTTTTTGTGGATGGATGACACCAAAATAAAGCTTTTTGGTTTAAAATAAAAGCATTATGTTTGGAGAAAGGAAAACACTGCATTCCAGCATAAGAACCTTATCCCATCTGTGAAACATGGTGGTGGTAGTATCATGGTTTGGGCCTGTTTTGCTGCATCTGGGCCAGGACGGTTGCTATCATTGATGGAACAATGAATTCTGAATTATATCAGATAATTCTAAAAGAAATTGTCAGGACATCTGTCCATGAACTGAATCTCAAGAGAAGGTGGGTCATGCAGCAAGACAACGACCCTAAGCACACAAGTCAATTTACCAAAGAATGGTTAAAGAAGAATAAAGTTCATGCTTTGGAAGTCAAAGTCCTGACCTTAATCCAATCGAAATGTTGTGGAAGGACCTGAAGCGAGCAGTTAATGTGAGGAAACCCACCAACATCCCAGAGTTGAAGCTGTTCTGTATGGAGGAATGGGCTAAAATTCCTCCAAGCCAGTGTGCAGGACTGATCAACAGTTACAGGAAACGTTTAGTTGCAGTTATTGCTGATACTGAAAGCAAAGGTTCACATACTTTTGCTACTCACTAATATGTAATATTGTATAATTTTCCTCAAGAAATAAAAGACCAAGCATAAAAATTGAGAACTGGGTTCTCTTTATCTACTTTTAGGACTTGTGTGGAAATCTGATGATGTTTTAGGTCATATTTATGCAGAAATATAGAAAATTCTAAAGGGTTCATAAACTTTTAAGCACCACTGTACTTGTTATTGGTTACTCTATTTTGGCCCTGTCTATGAATGAGTGAGTGTGTATTGAAATGTAGTGTCATCGGACTTGGTGTTGCTGAGTGCATGTAGTGAGACATTCAGCTGCATGTTGAAACCTTGGCTGGTTGCTAAAAGGATAACATCATCAGCAATTAACAGAGATGTCATCTCCAGCCCTCCATAACAGACCACATTCAAGTCTTGGCTGTACTTTGATATCCTGTCCAAGAATAAAACAATCAGGAATAGAAACAAGATGCACCCTTGTTGAGGTCTGACATCCACTTTGAACATCAACCTGCACTCTCAATTTTGCTGCTGAGTGTGAAGCAACTGTAATGAGGATCAGCATCAGCAAGTTCAAGGACATGTTACTCACCCAAAAAACAGTAGAGTTCTCTCTTCAGGTGAGGGAATAAAACCTGCCCCAGGTGGAAGAATTCATGTTCCTCATCATCTAGTTGACAAGGGATGGAAAAAGAGAGTGTGAGACTGAAATGGATCATGTCAGTTGCAGCCGTTTTATTGTACTGATCTGTAGTGATGAAGCAGGAGATGGGTACTTGGACAAAGCTCACTGTTTACCGGTCAGTCTTAATTCCTCTACTTCCCTATGGTTGTGAGATGTAGAATGTCAAAGTGTCAAAGTGTGCATTATTTGTCATATTCACATTATATTACATATGTTGTACAGAAACATGCTTATAGTGAGCTTATAGTGAAATGCCACAAAACAACCCGAAACCAGAAAAAGTTGGGACAGTATGGAAAATGCAAATAAAAAATATTTACCGTGGTTCTTACATTTCCTTTGACTTTTATTTAATTTCAGCCAGAGTAAAACCAATATATTTCATGTTTTTTTTTTCTCTTCAACTTAATTTAATTTGCTAATAATCATCAATTCCTGCATTTCAGGCCTGCAACACATTCCAAAAAAGGTGGGATGGGGCCAATTTAGGGCTAGCAATGAGGTAAAAAAAAAAAAGACGTGATTTCAAACAGGAAATGTCAACAGGTGATTATAATCATGACTTGGTACAAAAGCAATATCCATAAAAGACTGACTCTCAGGAGTAAAGATGGGCATAGGATCTCCAGTTCATCAATAAATGTATAAGAAAATTATTGACATTTTTAAAAACAATATTTCAGTCTTAACTATTTCTGATTTTGCTTGTTTTGCATTGTCTTGTTAAAAAATTCCCTTCAAAACATGTTGTCTTCAAGGCAGCTTTTGTTGCTCTAAAATCTGTGTACTTTTCTGCATTAATGCTGCCATTACAGAAGTGTGAATGACCTTTGCCAAGGACACTGACATAACCCCATACCATGACAGAGCCTGGCTTTTGAACTTGCTGATAATTCGTCTTTGGTCCCGAGTACACGGCATCCATTTCTTCCAAAAAAGATTTGGAATACTGATTGGCCTGATCACAATACATGTTTCCACTGTGTGCTGGTCCATTCCAGATGCCTCTGAGTACAGAGAAATTGACGCCATTTTTGGACATAGTTATCATAGGGCCTTTTTTTTGCACAGTAACATTTTAAGTGGCGTTTGTGAATGTAACTCTGTATTGTTTTCCTTGATAAAGGTTTGATAAAGTAATCCCTTGCCCACGTGGTTCTGTCAGCCATTAATGAATGACAGTTCTTCATGCAGTGCTGACTGAGGGATCAAAGATCACAGGCGTTCAGTTTAAACTTGCGCCATTGGCCTTTACGCACGGAAATTCCTCCAGATTTCCTGAATTGTATAATGATATTATGCACTGTAGGTGGGGAAATATGTAAATTCCGTCCAAAATTTCTTTGTAGAACATTGTTTTTAAACATTTAAATTTTAAATTGTCTCACACATTTGTTGACAAACTGGAGATCATCTGCCCATCTTTGTTCCCCAAAGACTCAAAATGCTGCTTTTGTAAATCATGATTACAATCACCCGATTGTAATAGTTTAGTTTTTATTTGTTGCTATGTATAAGACAATGTAAGCTAAATCTTATAATAGGAAAACGTTTTTCAAGCAAGTCAGAAATAAGGTAAAATAAATAACAAATACCAATATCAAATACATAGAACAGTCAAAACCAGACTATATAACTGTATGTTCATTTGGTTTGAAGGTCCTGGCTGATGAACTTTGAATGAGGAGCCAGTCACTGTGTTCAGTATGCTGGCGAAATCAGATTCTGGAAGAGTAGGCCCAGAGTGACAGGCTTAAGCAGTGAGTGACTGAGGAAGTGAGATCTGGAATTGAGTATGCAGCTGGATTCTGAATGTGATGTTTACCTGATTGGTGTTCTTAAAGCACTTAATGTACTGGGCTAGAGATTTTGCTCCCTCATCTAAAGTAGACATCTCAGGTGCATGTCTGAGCCCTGGAGAAATGGTTCACGATAGTCCTAATAGTGGTATGGCCATTGCAAGGTGGCAGGTTTGTGGTGAACGGAAGAGCAACACTTTTTTGAGGAGAGCAGTGAGTAGGGTATGTATAGTGCTAAAACTGACAACAAAATGCCTATAACAGTTGGTGAACCTCAGGAAGCTCTGGAGCTCCTTTGCCATCATGGGCTGAGTCCACTCCAGAACTGGTCTGACTTTGCAACAGTCAAGCAAATTGCTGCATAATACAACTTTTGTCCTCTAACATCTTTGAATGCACATCTCCTCTTTCCTTACTTTAGATAGGCTGTAAACAGAAAGCCAAGATTCCAGTGTTCAGAAGATCACAAAAATTGGATCACTGAGCAGTGGGGAATCTTTGAGTGGTCAGATTAATCCATATTTATATTGCACCATTGCTGATAGGAGGGTCAGACTTGGGGATGGATGGGTTTCAGTTGGTTGAGTGTTTTCCCTCCAGAAGATTTAATGATTATTGATTAAAACTATACAATTTCACATCACTTTCAATCAGTATTACTGCAATCTTTATTACAAAAAAACATGAAACATTTTGTATTTTTTCAACAGTATATATTTGTAAGTGAAACACATATGCTCACTGATGAAGTAACCCCTATGTCATGATGTCAGATTTTCCTAAGCTATCACACTGTGTCCGAAAATATACTGCTCAAAAAAATAAAGGGAACACTTAAACAACACAATATAACTCCAAGTGTTCCCTTTATTTTTTTGAGCAGTATATATTTTTCAGCTGTGACTTTCTCATTCTTTGCCTGTCAGGGTGTAGTCATCTCCATATTGGTCCAGTTCTGTATCTATACTTTTATCCAAACTATATTTTTGTCTCAGTTTTGCTCAAAAGCTTTCAAATCTGTTTTCTGCATTTATCTCCCCGTTTGTGACAGATATGATAGAATACTTCACCACCAGGATGATGGCAGAAACGAACTTTGCACTGGATGCATTTGCTGCACATGATTGGCTGCTAGTTTGGTAGCTGATCTCATGGCCTGTTGAAGGGCTTTAGTCCCAGCAGTGGGCTCAGGCCCCAATAGCCCCAGACATCCAGAGCTTCACCCAACTTCCTTTCTGCACACCCCCATTCCCCCGGGAGATACAGTGGTGACCTAGAAGACTGTCAGGCCTTCCTCCAGGAATGTTTTTAGTACGCACTTTTCGGCCATCAGAGATTCCGCTCACATCACACTCATCATCTCCCTGCATCCTGGTGTCCCCCTTGTCTGGGCCACTATCAGTGGAAATCCCATGGAAAGGTGAATTCAGCCATTTTTACCAGCCTTTAGCACTGTGTTTGACCCTCCCTGTGAAAGTCAAGGCTGCAGAGGGCTCTCTCAGCACCTTGTTACAGACTATTGACTCCTGCCCTGGCTCCCTGTCTCAATTCCTACTCCAGCACCTTTGGTCCCTGCCTTGGTGCCTGTCTTTGTTTCAATCTCTGTTCCAGCCTTATCTCCAGCCTCAGTTTTACCATCATCTCCAGCCTCATCCCCAACTTCATTTCCGAACCTGGGGGCCCTTCACATCCTGATACAAGTCCATCCTGTTGCCACCCAGGCAGTCCCTGTCTCTCTTGACACTTCTCAGGAGGCCCCTGACAACACTGTTGCCATCTTGGTGGCCCCTGATGCTCCTAATGCGTCTTATTATCTGAGGGTACGTTTTGTATTAACTTTCTATCGATGCTTTAATCAAGAATTGCATTGGACCATCAGCTGCAGCTTACCATCAGTTGAACCATAATCTTCAATCGGCACCGCACAACACCACTCAAAGCTAAGTACCTTTAAATTATTATTTAATTAATTGTATTAACATGGCTTCTGCTGCGCTTGTTCCCTGTGCCGAGTGTGGCATGTTTAGCTATTCTTCTTATGTCATTAGTTAAAATTTTATTTGTGATAGGTGTAGGCTTGTAGCTAGTCTGACGGAGAAGATTGTAGTTTTAGAGGTGTGCATCCAGACATTAAAGAGGGCTAGCTCAGCTTCTAGCTTAGCAGATCTGGATGCCACAGGTGTACTTAGTGCCCCCGCTCCAGCAGCGCCATCGCAGCAGAGCTAGTGGGTGACGGTTCAGCGACATAGTCGTACGGCTAGCCCACGAGAGCACCACTCTTTACTTGTTCACGTATCCAACAGGTTTACCCTCCTCAGTGATGCACCCACTGAGCAGCCTGTTGAAAGAGCTCTGGTCATAGGTGACTCTATTTTATGACACGTGAAACTAGCTACCCCTTTAGGGACACCAGCAGCTAGAGTTACATATGTCCCGGGAGCCAGAGTGCCGGACATTGTAACGAGTCTTAGTGAACTCAGATTTTCTAGGATAGTTGTTCATGTAGGGGCTAAATGATATACGCCTTCACCAGTCAGAGGTTATTAAGGCTAATTTTGTAGAGGTGGTTAGAGTGGCGAAGGCGATGTCCGATGCAGTAGTGTGCTCTGGCCCCATCCCAATGCGGCGAGGTGACCAAGCCTACAGCAGCTTATGGTTGCTGAACTGCTGGCTGTCCAAGTGGTGCTCTGAAAACAGCGTGGGCTTTATAGACAATTGGACAACCTCTGAGGGTAAGCCTGGCCTTTTAGGATGGGACGGTGTCCATCCCACTAGGGAGGGTGCTGCTCTCATCTCCTGCAACATTGCCCATAGTCTTATGGCCAGACTGGTTAGGGGCTGACTATCCAGAGATGGGGTCAGGCAGCAGACAGACCAGCTTAACCAACTGTCTGCTGGTAGCCATGCACCGTCATCCAGAACTCACGTATGAAACTGTGTCTGTTACTCGCATCTGTCCTAAATGTAAACACTCTCAAAAAGTCTGTTTTAATAATCTCATTAGTATAAACACAGATAGACCCTATAGAAATAAACAACTTTAGACTAAAGCTAGGATTACTTAACATTAGATCACTTACAAACAAAGCAATGATTGTAAATTAAATGATCACTGATAAATGCTTACACGCTCTCTGTCTCACTGAAACTTGGATTAGACCGGATGAATATTTAGCCTTAAATGAAGTCTCACCTCCTGGATACAGTCATGCTCATCGCCCTCGTCCTAATGGTCATCGGGGAGGTGTAGCCACAATTTTTGACAAAGAGCTAGGTGTTAAAACTAAATCCCATTACAAGGCTAATTTGTTTAAAATACTGATTCCTAATGTGACTGATCCATCGTTATGGAAGTCAAAACCACACTATTTTCAGCTTATCACTATTTACTGCCCTCCAGGTCTTTATTCAGAATTTCTTCAGCAATTTGCTAACTTTCTTTCCTGCTAAGTACTTTCAACAGATAAGGCTTTAATTGTAGGTGATTTCAATATTCACTTTGACAATGAGCAGGATCCACTTAAAATTGCTTTCGAGTCCATCTTAGAATCCATGAGTATCACTCAGAATGTGATGGGACCAGACCACCGCTGTAATCATACTTTAGATCTATTATTAACATTTGGTATTAATATATACTGCTCAAAAAAATAAAGGGAACACTATATTTTAGTATTTGAGCTATCTCTAATAAATAAAATCCTTCTGCCTCGTTATCACACCAAACGCACTATTACATCTGTTACTCCAGCTGCGTTTATTAAAAACCTACCAGACTTAAAATTTCAATCATCAATCATCTTGAGTGTGTAAATCACCATTTAGAATGTGTGTTTCGCTCAACTCTAGATATGATTGCTCCTGCTAGGGTCAAACGCATTAGGGGAAAAAGGTTAGCACCATGGTATAATGGCCATACCCGTACCTTAAAGCAAACAACGCGGTGGCTAGAGCGCAAGTGGCGACATAGTAAATTGGAGGTATTTAAGATTGCTTGGAGGGACAGTATGGCAAAGTATAAGCATGCCCTCACTGAAGATAAAACTGCATATTTTTCCTCAATCAAAAACTAAGAACAATCCTAGATTTCTCTTTAATACAGTCTCCAAATTAACAGAAAGCCCTACAAAAAGTGATTGTCACATTCTGTGTAAATTTAACAGTAATGATTTCATGACTTTCTTTAATGATAAGATGCTCATCACATCACCAAAATATTCAGCAACCTTTCAGATGCAGCACTAGTGAAAACAACTGTTTAATTTGCTGTAAATCAAGCCTAGAATCTTTTACCCCGATTACTAATACTGAACTATCCGCACTGATTGGCTTGTCTAAGTCATCAATGTGTTTATTAGATCCAATTCCTACACGTTTACTGAAAGAAGTGATACCTAGTAATATAGAGCCAGTGTTAGTTATTTTAAATTCATCCTTTACCTTTGGTTATGTACCGAAATCCTTTAAGTGTGCCGTTATCAAACCACTGATTAAAAAAGCCAATCTTGACCCTTGTGTAATATCTAATTATAGACCAATTTCAATTTCAAATCTATCGTTTTCTCTCAATTATTCGTAAACATGGCATTAGTTTCCACTGCTATGCAGATGATACACAGCTGTACAACCAAACCAAATGACGGCCTTACAATCAACAAAATTGAGGACTGTGTAAAAGAAATAAAAGATTGGATGTCATTTAATTTTCTCTTACTTAACTCAGATAAAACTGAGGTTCTATTAGTGGGACCCAAGGCTGTGAGAGACAGGTTGGCAACATCTATCCTAGATGGCTGTTCAGTATTGCCCAGTCCATCTGTAAAAAACTGAGGTGTCATATTTTATTCAGATCTCTCCTTTGATGCGCACATTAGCAACATCACTTGAATTGCTTTCTTTCAATTACGTGATATCTCTAAACTTAGAAATATCCTCTTTTAATGATGCAGAGTAACTGGTTCATCCTCTCTTTTAATGATGCAGAGTAACTGGTTCATGCGTTTATATCCTCAAGGTTGGATTACTGTAATGTTTTACTTACTGGATGCTCTAGTAAATCTATAGATAAACTTCAGTTAGTTCAGAATGCAGCTGCCTGAGTGCTAACTCAAACTAGAAAATGGGCGGTTTGACTGTACTGGGCTTCAGTCCTCTTGATCTTGACTCGTGCATCCTTGCCTTAGAAGAAGGGCAGACCTGGGGGTTCATATTCAAAGAGTCTTATGGTGATCAGAGACATTGTGTTGCTGTCTTCTGCCTTCCGTGGGGTTGCCAATGTCTTATGTGATCCCTCTTGGCTGCGTTACCTTCTGGTTCCCCTCTTTCTAGCTATGCTGCTACAGCTAATGCTGCCAGGGTCTCATGGTACATATGGCATCAGTGATTGTTAATAGACACTGTGCTCTTAATCAATAACTAATTACATTTTCTGTTTTCTTTCCGATCTGTGTTGCGGTACCAGTTCCTGCCCCACACATGATGTTCATCCACTTCAGCTTTACTACTTCCGTCATCGGCTCCAGTCCCACCATACCCGGGCCACACCCGAGAGCAGTAACCCTCACCCTCGTCCAAGGACTTTCTTGCTTAGACTCAAGATCCTGGAGTGACTGTGTATCAGACTACTTAGTGCCGATGTGCATATTTTACTTGAACTATGACTCCTTGACTTATTAGTTTAGATGAATTAGTTTCATTCTTACATTTATCATCTACACCGCCCAAGGAGGTTGGGTCCCTTTTTGAGTCTCGGTCCTCCCAAGGTCTTCCTCATAACACTTTTAAAGTTTTTCCTTGCCACTGTCATCCTAGGCCTGCTCAATTTGGGATTGGACGTAGATATTAGGAGATAATCTAAAATTGTAAAGTTGCTTTGCAACAATTCTCCATTACAAAAAGCACTATATAAATAAATCTGACTTGACTTGACAGCAAGGATCAACTCTTGGTACCTCTGTCTGTGCTCAATAGTTTTGCTTTCTAGGTATGAAAAGGATTCATCAGTATGCACCATGCCAACAACTAAACAATATCTTTTAAATCCATCAGCACAGGCCATGCTGGCTCATTAAATGGCACAAGAGGCTCAGTTTTCATGAGCATTGCCTCAAATAGTTCTGAACCAAAATAACTCTCTAGTACAAAATATGGCTTATTTGTCATGTCTGAGCATTCATAGGGGGAAAGCCAGCAGAGCTTGTATAAATAACTTCTTTGATATTATTGATGCCAATGAACAATAAGGCCGCTCGACAGGCACAATAACCTCAAATATGTATTCAGTATATGATGAGACAGTTTGGAAAATGCAGATAGAAAATGCAGTGTGTCTTACATTTGCTTTGACTTTTATTTCATTGCTGACAGTATGAAGCCAATATATTTCATATTTTTTCTGAACAACTTCATTACATTTGTTAATATACATCTTTTCCTGCATTTCAGACCTGCAACACATTCCAAAAATGTTGGGATGGGTGGCATTTTAGGGTTAGGAATGAATACATTTTTAAATAAATAAATAATTGTCTGATTTCAAACAGGTTATGTCAACAGGTAATTATAATCATGATTAGATCCGAAAACATTATTCACCTCAAGTCTTTGAGGAGCAAAGATGGACAGAGGATTTCCAGATAATCAACAAATGCATGAAATTGAAAATGATTGAAATGTTTCAAAACAATGTTCCTCAAAGAAAGACTGGAAGGGATTTGAATATTTCTGACTGTATAGTGCATAATGTGATTAAACAACTTAAGGAATCTGGAATTTCATTGTGTAAAGTATAAAGGCTAAGCTAACAGCTGTGACTTCTGATTCCTCAAATGGCACTGCATCAAGACCCATCATTCATCAATAGCTGATATAAGCACATGGGCAAGGGATTTCTTTATCAAACCTTTGTCAAGCACTACAATATGGAGTTATATACACAAATCCCACTTAAAACATTATTGTGCAAGCAAGAAGTCTTATGTTAAGCATGCCCGAAAGCGGTGTTGACTTCTCTGGGCTCGGAGGCATCTGGAATGCACAGAGACTCCCAATCCATCACCGAGTGGCCCAATTGTGGGGTCTGACAGATGAGTACTCCTTAAAGACAGGAGGGACTTCCCTGCAGTATTAACAAGACAATGCAAAACCAAATGCAGCACACATTACAAACGGCATGGCTGTGGAAAAAAGGGGTATGGGTACTGGACTTGTCTGCAATCCTGGCCTGTCCCCGATAGAGAATGTGTGGAGAATTTTGAAATTCACAACATGCAACAATGACAATCCTGTACTGTTGCAAACCTTAAGACAAATTTGCAGATAGAATGGGGAAAAACATCTGAAACACTCGGTATCCTTGGTGTCAAAACGTATTTAAGTGTTGTGAAAATGAATTGCAACATTACAAAGTGGTAAATGTTTTACCCTCCCAACTTATTTTGGAATGTGTAGGTGGCCTGAAATGCAGGAATGGATGTATATTAATTAGTGAAACAAAGTTGAATATGCAAAATATGAAATATATTGGGTTCATAATGTCTCCAATGAAATAAAAGTCAAAGTAAATGTAAGAAACACTTCTTTTTCCATTTTCCATACTGTTCCAACTATTTTTCTGATTCTGTGTTGTAAATCACCACTTTTGCAAAGTACTGCAAGATCAATAGACGTTGAAGATGAATAGGAGTTTGGTGGCAGGTTACATAGTATAAACAGCACAAAGTTTGTGATTTTCCTAGTGGGTTGCAGTTCTCAACATCTATATAATAATTTTTGTAATGTTCTACCTCAAAATATATGTAAATCTGTCCTGCTATCTTTTATGATTTTGAATAATCTTATGAAGAATTGTTTTACTATTTAAAATATATTGTAAGCATTTTAACATACTAACAGGAGTGTTTCTTTTTATCATCTACAGTGGTGCTTGAAAGTTTGTGAATCCTTTAGAATTTTCTATATTTCTGCTTAAAAATGACCGAAAACATCATCAGATTTTCACACAAGTTTTAAAAGTAGATAAAGAGAACCCAGTTAAACAAATGAAACAAAAATATTATACTTGGCTCAATATTTATTGAGGAAAATGATCCAACATTACATATTAGTGAGTGGCAAAAAGATGTGAACCTTTGCTTTCAGTATCTGCTGTGATCCCCCTGTGCAGCAATAACTGCAAATAATGTGTCCGGTAACTGTTGATCAGTCCTGCACACCGGCTTGGAGGAATTTTAGCCCATTCCTCCATACAGAACAGCTTCAGCTCTGGGATGTTGGTAGGTTTCCTCACAATAACTGCTCGCTTCAGGTCCTTCCACAACATTTTGATTGGATTAAGATCAGGACGTTGACTTTGGCCATTCCAAAACATTGACTTTATTCTTATTTAACCATTCTTTGGTAGAACGACTTGTGTGCTTAGGGTTTGCCGCATGACCCACCTTCTCTTGAGTTTCAGTTCATGGACAGATGTCCTGATATTTTCCTGATTAATTCTCTGAGAAAATTCAGAATTCATTGTTCCATCAAGCTGTCCTGGCAGAGGTGCAGCAAAACAGGCCCAAACCATACTACCATACTACCACCACCATGTTTCACAGATGGGATAAGGTTCTTATGCTGGAATGCAGTGTTTTCCTTTCCTTGGTCCACAAAACATTCTTCCAACATCCAACATCCTTCTTTAGGACTTGTGTGAAAATCTGTTGACGTTTTAGGTCATATTTATGAAATTTTAAAAGGTTCACAAACTTTCAAGCACCATTGTATAGAAGTGCTTGGTTCCACAACACAGAATTTTCTGTAACATTGTTTACACTGACATGAATGGCTAAGAGGGATGCGTTTTTCAACTGTTTTTGGAAGACGCTTAGATGTGCAAATTGCTGTGGTGACATCTTGTTATTTGTGATACTGAAGTTTATCATTCACAAAACCTCTAGATAGTGAGCTTGATACAGAATTTATCAAGTAGTGATGGTCTTGTAAAATTCATTAGTAGCATCTGGACTAAATATTCCAACTTCAGTAAGGCAGCTGAAAGCCGCTGCCTAATTATACTTGGAAGTGTTTTGTGTTCCTCCAGTCTAGTGATGTATCTGTAACTTCCTGTTCTCCAGACTCCATGTCCTGACTATCAGCAAATAAATAATCTAATGTTCTCCCAACACAAGGTAAGAATTCAATTAATGTGTTAGGTGTTTGTTGGAAACTCTTGAGTTTTAAATATCCCATAAATACTCTTTTGACAAATACAGTCAAAAAACACGCAACAGACATTTTAATTTCTTTTCAGGTGTGTGTTTATATGAACAAAACCAAAACAAAAAAATAATTAGCTAAATTATTGCATGCTCTACTATTTAGACAACTTACATAGACAACTTTTTGTGTCTGATTAACTTATGTGGAATTCCCTGTACACTGATGTACGGTTAAAGGATTCAATGTTGATTAAATGTGCATGGACATTATGAATATGTACAGTACATGAATAGCTGCTGAAGCATCCAGAATGGGAGGGTTTGAGTTTGTAATGGGTAAGTAGTTCAGACTTACTTAAAACAGCTACTGAAGACCCTTTGCACTGCCACATTCATTGGACAAAAAGAGACAGGCAAAAGGCAGGTCGGCTCATCGACACATAGCAACTGAAGTAGGTCTTTTCACACAGAGCACTGCTTCCCACTATTCACTGCTATCATTTCAATTAATAAACTTAGTGGCCATATTACTAGGCCCTTTCAAAGCCAAACCTAATGTAGTCTAATCCAATATCCCTGCAATAAATATTTCAGTATTTCTATGAAATATATAAATATTTCCTGTATATGTAAATCAAAAAGCTGTTCCAATTCAACCAACACTTTAGTTAAGCATTAAATAAAATAATTAAAGCTATATGAATATACACAATGACATAGCCATTGGTGTTTAACAAATTTAAAGTGTTCATTTTTATGTAAAATAATTGTTTTACAACTAATTATTAAAGCTTTAAAGAAATTTATATATATTCCGCTTAAGTAAATCTCAAACAATACATAAGTGTTAATTCAACCACCTAAAAATAGTTAAAAAATTAAATACATTTATTTAAGACAATTGAATAATAATACCACAGCTGAGGAGCAACAGCAATCATAGCAACACCAGATAAACTAAAGTAAATGTTCTTTTTAAAATAAAATGAAATAAAAACTAGCAGATAATAATATTGAGAGGTCATCAACTTTTATAATAAGAAAACTGACTATCTGTCTAAGAAGATAAACTATTGATTAATTAAAAAGTCGTATTCAGATTTAGTCCATACATTGTGTCTATATATGTCATATATGTCAGACAAAGAGGTCAGAATGTCTCTCTGATCAGGAAAATCTAGAGAATAACTATCAAAACAACCAGTGTCAGCTTATACTCCTCTGCCAGAAATACTAATAGACTAAAAGTTATATACGTAGTTCTATTGTTTTAATCACAGATACACACCTAATCCTGACAGATTTAGCAGTCTTTCATTCCTCTCCCTTTCTCAATTTGGAGATGATAATTTTGTTTTTCAATGTTTTTGCCCTACTTACCTGTTGTAATTATGGTAGTTATGGTGTGATCACTGCACTGGATCCTTTCACAACCTAGCTTTTCAATTTAGTTATCATAGTTGTCTTAGCATATTTTATCACTCATTAAATGTATGGCCTATGATGTTCTATACATGCATTGTGAATGCTTTCTCCCGAAGGTTGATTTTATATGTCATTACAGTGTCTATTTTTCCCCACCACTATAAACTTTGCAGTAAAGTTCAGCCACTGAAAGCAGCTAAACATTGCACAATGAAAGAGCTAGCAACTGTAGTTATGTGCTGACCTGAATTAACGCTTGTACATCTAAATTTCAAAGAAGAATGATGGGTAACTGGAGTAAACATACACGGACATGTGTAAACTCAACACCAGCAATGTCCAAGGACGAGATTAAATCAGGGACGCTGCAGCTGTGAAGCAACCACGCAGGCCGCTTCCTAAAGTGACATTTAGATTTTATATATATATATATATATATATATATGACAACATATACAGTTGTGCTTGAAAGTTTGTGAACCCTTTAGAATTTTTTATATTTATGCATAAAACATCAGATTTTCTAAAGGTAGTCCTAAAAGTAGATAAAGAAAACCCAGTATGTGAAAATCTAGGATTAGCAGTTAATTTGAATGTGAAAAGAGTCAGGTGTTTTCAATCAATGGGATGACAATCAAGTGAGAGTGGGCACCCTGTTTTATTTAAAGAACAGGGATCTATCAAAGTCTGCTCTTAACAACACACATTTGTGGAAGTGTATCATGACACGAACAAAGGAGAATTCGGAGGACCTCAGAAAAAGAGTTGTTGATGCTCATCAGGCTGGAAAAGGTTACAAAACCATCTCTAAAGAGTTAACTCCACCAATCCACAGTCAGACAGATTGTGTACAAATGGAGGAAATTCAAGACCATTGTTAACCTCCCCAGGAGTGGTCGACCAACAAAGATCACTCCAAGAGCAAGGCGTGTAATAGTTGGTGAGGTCACCCCAGGGTGACTTCTAAGCAACTGAAGGCCTCTCTCACATTGACTAATGTTAATGTTCATAAGTCCACCATCAGAAGAATACTGAACAACAATGGTGTGCATGGCAGGGTTGTAAGGAGAAAGCCACTGCTCTCCAAAAAGAACATTGCTGCTCATCTGCAATTTGCTAAAGATCACGTGGACAAGCCAGAAGGCTATTGGAAGAATGTTTTGTGGACAGATGAGACCAAAATAGAACTTTTTGGTTTGAAAGAAAACTTATGTTTGGAGAAAAGAGAACACTGCATTCCAGCATAAGAACCTTATCCCATCTGTGAAACATGGTGGTCGTAGTATCATGGTTGGGCCTGTTTTGCTGCATCTGGGCCGGGACGGCTTGCCATCGTTGATGAAACAATGAATTCTGAATTATCTCAGAAAATTCTAAATGAAAATGTCAGGACATCTGTCCATGAACTGAATCTCAAAAGAAGTCGTTCTACCAAAGAATGGTTAAGGAAGAATAAAGGAAAACGTTTACAGGAAACATTTAGTTGCAGTTATTGCTGCACAGGGGGGTCTCACCAGATACTGAAAGCAAAGGTTCACATACTTTTGCCACTCACTAATATGTAATATTGAATACTTTTCCTCAATAAATAAACCACCAAGTATAATATTTTTGTCTCATTTTTTAAACTAGGTTCTCTTTATCTACTTTTAGGACTATGTGAAAATCTGATGATGTTTTAGGTCATATTTATGCAGACATAAAGACAATTCTAAAGGAATCACAAACTTTCAAGCAACACTGTATTGTGAAACAGTGTCTTAGCTGCTATCACTCTGCACTTGAACCATGTTATTCTGAAACTTGTTGAGCATCAAAAAACGTTTTCTGTTTTTAATAACAGAACAGAAAGCTCATGCATGTAATGATTTTCACAATACAGATAAGCTTCACTGTTTAGGGAAATTAAGTTAGCAAGCCTGAAATCTGCCATGATCGCTTGAAGTTGACGTTCATAATTTGAATTAGAATATCCAAACGCCTATGAAAGCAATTTTTTTGTATTAATTAATTCTTGCTTTTTAATCTGATGAATTTTCTCATGTTCTTTTTTTCGCTTTTATAACCCTTTTGATTTAGTTAAATCATTGTGTTAGACACAATCAGCTCTCACAGTTGACTAAATCACCTATTCCAATCACCTTTAACCTTTTAGTATCTTCTAGTTCTTTCTCTCTGTACTATGTTTTTGTTTGCAGCTACTTTTACTATAATAGGAAAATGGTCACTTCAAACTGTACTGTCTATCCATACATTTTTTACAAACTCTTTTGACTTGAGACTGATGTAAACCTACTTTTGACTATTTACCTGTTGTGATGTTGATTCTTGTCCAGACACAATGGAATGTTCCCATCTTTAATTTCCTCAATAACTTCTCTATTCCTATCAGCCACCCCGTACATTATGTGAATTTATACCTAAAATACCCTATTAGGAACCACGCAGTTTCGTGGCCTGTCACTAGAGAGCAGCAATGGCATGATAAACAGGCTGTTAATAGGACAGCAGTACCCAGTATGCATGCGCCACCTACAATTGGTTTGATTACTCCTGACCAGAGACACCTGCTCGTTCAGATATTTAAGGCCATTTGAAAGCAGCATCTCTTGTTGCACCCTTAACTTGACTTGTCGTTTCACCGTCAGCTTCAGCATTTTGTAGTGCTTTTGGCACAGGGTATTAGGGAATGATCATAACTTTTCTTCCTTTGTAGAGGGAGAAAAGGTAGCAGCTCTGCCGTGAGGTAATCAGATGTTAGGGTCAAATTCCGGTATGACTGGCTCTTTTCTTTTATCAGCACTTTCCTTAAAGAAATGCTGTTTTTCTGAGCGCTTTTTCAGCTCCGTTTGTCACCATGACGCAAGCTTCCGCTCTTAACTACTAAACATTGATTGATTATATTTACTCAGTATTTGTGAGCCAATATTTGTGATCGGGTGCTGCGTTTATTTCTCGTCCGCTACGTCGAAAGCAGGGTATTTTTTATCAGCTCTTACCTATTGTGTTCCATCAGCTGGGCTTGTCGCCATTGAACATGCTCAGGTTTTTGATTTGCAAATCGTTCACTTAGTTGGCTGAATGAGTCACTTATTCCTCCATGTTCCTTATGCCACCAGGTCAGCTTTATTAGTGTTTTTTGCTGCCAGGTTTATTAACATTTAAGTTCGCCAATAAACCTAACGTGTTTTCGGCATCTTGCTTCTTTTGCTGTTTAGTGATTATCTTTTGTCTGAGTCTGTTTCCGAAGGGTTCTTTCGTTTGGCATTTAAAAGCCAGACACTTTCAAATTTCACCACGTAACTCAGTGGTAATGCATATGTCATATACCAGAGTGATCTGTGTTCTATCCCCACTACAGATTGTCTTTATTTCTCACTCCCGGGAATATGATTCCTTTGTTTGGCGCATCTTATTATTTTTCTCATCCACACACACTTTGCGCCCATCCATATATTTATATACATGCATGTATATTTCACCTATATATGTGTGTGCATATACATATGTGTATGGTTATTTCCGTGAAGTGCTCATAGTCCTATTTAAGCACGCTCCTTCTCTCCTCAGTCCCAATATCAGGGCTTATTCACACACCAGCTACCTGAGCTTGGGTCCTAAACCCCCGGTTCACACTGTGAACCCTAACACTTTTTTTTTTTTGTTGTTGTTGTTTTTATGCAACAGTTCTATATAAGAATTTACAATATCCATTGCTGTCTATCCCATCCATATTTCTATAGTTTTGTGTTAGAGTTCTTTCCTTTTTCCTAGCTCTCTATTGACTACCTTCCTTAATTACTACTGCCCATTAGCCAGTAAACTTCAGGCATTCCAGTGAGCATAAATAACAGTAATGACAGATTTTTTTGGCTGAGTTGCTTGTGATGCTTGTGATGTCATCCCTAATTTGTAATTCCTAAATGCCTCGCTGCAGCCCTAGCTACTAACTATAAGCTCTAAACGTTACGATTTGATATTTTTGTTCCATTAATCTATCTGATGTAGAATATTTTTACCACAAGTTTGTGTGAAAAAATGTAAGTGATGTCAAAGGAATTCTGGCATAGGTATTTTTAAGAAAGTACATGATGAGTCAGGCCATAGGGCCTCACATAATATAAGGCCATCACTGATGAAAGAAAGTGTAAAACCAGGAAGTTCATAGAAGAAAGTAGAAGACTATGCCATGATTAGCTTTGGGGAAGCTAATGTGAAGCTACAGAGGTTAGCGGGTTGCTGCGGAAGCTAACGTGCTGTAACAGAGGTTAGCGGGAAGCCACGGAAGCTAACATGCAGTTACAGAGGTTAGTGGGAAGCCACGGAAGCTAACGTGCAGCTTCGGAGGTTAGGGGCTAGCGCGACCAACACAACACGGAGGAGGCCACGAGCCGGAAACCATAAGGCCCCGGACGCAGTCGCAAACAGAGAAAACGAGGCGGATTCAGCCGCTCACAAGTAAGGATGGGCAAGGCCGCAAACACGTCCAGGGGCGGATGGGACCGCAACGAAAATGCCTCAGCAAAAAGCGAATTCAGCGGACAGGATCGCAACAAATGATAATCCAGGCGAGTGGAGAAAAAACAAACACATCGATAGCTCAGGGAAAACTGAGCTAACTCAGTTAATGCTTCCGCAAAGCAACTGGAAAAACACAGAGCTTAAATAAGGACTGCCCCAGCTGCGTGCAGTTAGGAATAAATCCGTAATAAAGGAATAAAGCCCAGGTGAATCCGCGGCCATGTTGTAATCACAAGCGATCATGGGTGATGTAGTCCAAATTGCCTACTGACGAAAAAACAGGTTCTGGTCGCGGATCCTAACATTTGCAATAAATTTGATCGAATGTTTCTCTACATAACATAATTTGGTGTTTGTGTTTTTTATGAAAGTTATATTTTCTATTTTCCATGACACTGAATAATAATGATACTTGATTCCTTACCTTTGTATTCATTACACTTCCGTCTTCCTGCTTCCTAGCTATGACTACAGGTTTAGGGTTATATCCACTTATCTTCTTAGCAGCCTCAGCATAAGATATTTTTGGTTTCAGTTATAATTTTCTGTTCTTACACCTCCTTTTTCATTACCCCAGGTCATTAGCTGCACTGTGCTTCCCGCCACAATTTCCAACATTTGGGCTCAGTCGCTTTACAGACTTTTTGCACTCATTTTGGTTCTTCACACACTGCTGCCTTATGTCAGAATCCCTGGCATTTTTTTTCTGAAACTTTGTTTCCTCCTACTTGATCTATTTTCAGTACTTTTTTCTTTCTTCGCTTCATATTTACAAAATATTGTCAAGCTTCCATGTTGATACACACTTTCATAGGGTAAGTGGATGTTTTTTTGCAAAAACTGTAATCTTGATGTATTTAGCTTTTATTAGGAAGAGTAGTTTAAAATAATAGCTAATATAATCTAATCTACAGCCATTGTTAGACAGTGTCAGGGTTATTGTATTAAAGACAGAAGATCTAGGAGCCTTGTTAATGTACAGTAGTTACTAATTCAAGGTTCTTAGACTAATGTTTTGAAAGAACACTTAAAAACATTATCATGAGGCTGTGTTTTGTAGAGGTTTTCAGTTAATAGCCTCTCTGGGAGCCTGGAGTTTAGCAGACTGTTGTCATCAAATGCATTGAATGCATGGCTTAAAGGCTGGTGCTTTTATACTAAGATTTGTTTTGTAGTTAACTGTCTTGTTTCTTCAGAGATCTACAATACACAGCAAAGCTGAGCCACACACTAATCTTTGTGGTTCTTGAGAGTTGTCTGCCAGTGCGAGTGAGTATCTCTCTTTTATAGGTAGGAATAATAAGCTTGGCATTTTTCAGTCTGTTTTCAGGAAGCACCATAGAACATAATCATTCCTGGCTAAAGTGATTAGTGATCAAATGCTTGCCCCAGATTGGGGTTTTGTTTCTGATTTGGTAGTGATGTACTTGAATGTGGCATTTAACACTATTGTCCATGAATTGTTAATTGACAGTTTGCTAAACACGACTGATCTACAGAAACAAATTAGTTGGCAGATCATTACGAATTTGTTGGTAAAAAAAATCGTTCATCCCTTATTGTTCTTAATTTAAACACACAGTGCTTGGGATATGTAATGTGATTAACCATATAGCTACTATTCACATCTATACTGATGATAATCAGTTGTAGTCATTACCATTGTTATGCAAAATTTGAAGTCTGATTTTAAAAACTTTGCTGATGATTGCTGCAGTTAAGGACCCTGGGTAAGCCTTCTGCTGGTTTATCAATTTCATAAGCAAGGGTTTGGCCTTTATTTTATTTAATGTAGCTTTCGTCATCAATGTCAATTTGAGACAGGAATGTTATGTTGATACTAATAAGTCATACAGACATAGGGAGGACATGCAAACTCCACACAGGCAGAGTCCAAAATCGAGATCAAATGGGGAATCTCTGGAGCTATTAGCTACGCTAACTGGATGTGTCACTGTCCCACCCTTATTATTTTATTTCAATTTGTGTGATTAAACTTGTAAGTATAACCTGGGACATACCAGTAGTGTCCATAATTTCTCTATTCATGTGAATATCGAAGGCCCTCATTATTACAGCTTTTTTAGTGGGCAAAAACAGTGAACAAATTGTATTCCCTTGCACTGGCAATTCTAAATTTTGTTTTTTATTGAAAATATTGTTTGCAAACTTCATGAAGGACAATTTCCCCTTACCTGCACTGACATACACACAACCTTTAAAGCTTAAACAGTGTTTACACATGACCCCTGAATTTTAATGAGCCAATATAACTGCCTCTTGTTGTTAATTTAAACAAATATTTCATGCCTCATAATGGTTTATCTTTAAGAGGATGGTTGATAGCATTTTCCTTCCCTTTAACCTTTTGGCAAAGAGCAAGAGAATTCAGTGAACATTTGTGCAAAATGCTGTAGTCACGTGTCACGGAATGTGCTTCTGCCATCCCTCCTATCCCTCATTATAAGTCCTGATTAGATATTCATGGCAAATATTAAATGTCACAGAAAGAGCAGATATTTGTTATGCATGTTTCTGATAAAAATGTTCTTGTAGTTGTTTTATTCCTAACTGTAAACCAAAAGAACAAGTTGTGTAAGTAATACTGTCTAATAAATGTCTGCATTTCCTATAGTTCTCTCAGAAATGTGTGTGTGGCTCAGGGCTGAATAAAAACACCAACACTATATCACATCTGCTGCAAAACCTTACCTATAATATTCTTATTCAGCTGCATACGTATTTAAATATAGCAGTTTGTTTACTGTGCACATTTTATAGCTAACAGCTGCCACTTACCTTGCTGAACCAACAAATCAACTCAAATATTTCAGAAGCCTTTGTTATTTAATCAACTCTAATGAAGTTGATTCAGTGCAGCAATGAAGTGTAATGAAATGTTAATTTATAGATCGGAGTTTTGAGTTGCTTTGAGTTTAAGCTTGTTAGTGAAGGTAGTTAAAAATATTTAAAAGGGGGACTATTGAGAACTTTGTCATAGATGCAGAAAAGGCTAAATTAGATTACATAATATGTGTGCAAATGACACTGATTTTATACATACAGGTGAAACAGTTTCAACACTCAGACTCAGCTAGTTCTGAAGTTAATGGGCAATTGTGGCTCAGCAATGAAGGTACTGACCTATTGACCAGTAGGTTGAGTGTTTCAGTGCTGCCAAAGTGCTGGACAATAACCTTAAGTCATTGGATTGTATTAGTTACGTTTTTTGTATTATTAAGTCTCTTTTTCTCTCCGAGCTGTGTTCCGGCAGTTCCAGCCCCACACATGATGTTCATCTGCTGGAGCTCCACTCAAGCTGCTTCCGTCATCAGCTCCAGCCCCATCATACCCGGGCCACTTAATGTCGATGTGCATACTTCACATTTTATTCGAACTTTGACTCCATGACTTTAGTTTCGCTCTTAGATTTATCATCATACCCGGGCCACTTAATGTCGATGTGCATACTTCACATTTTATTCGAAATTTGACTCCATGACTTTAGTTTTGCTCTTAGATTTATCATCTACGCCGCCCAAGGAGGTTGGGTCCCTTTTTGAGTCTTGGTCCTCCCAAGGTTTCTTCCTAGAACTAGGGAGTTTTTCCTTGCCACTGTCACCCTAGGCTTGCTCAATTTGGGATTGGACGTAGTTATCAGGAGATAATCTAAACTTGTAAAGTTGCTTTGAGACAATGCTCCATTGTAAAAAGCACTATATAAATAAATCTGACTTGACTTGACTTGACTTTGAATAGACTACCCTTTCAGTATTTTCTCCAAAACCTGCACACCCAAAAAAAATGTGGTTCTGTCACGCCGGCTGTACGGTTCAGGAGACACACGCAGGGAGAGTGGATCTGAACAAGGACGGTGTTTATTATACTGAACGGTATACAGCACTTACAAAGTTACACAGAACTTACAAAGAACTTCTAACGCGATTACGGAATCAAGACCGGCACAGTGATAGAATGAGCGGGTGACGGAACGACAGTGAACGGAGAGAATAGGTAAGTGAGCGATAACTAAAGAGAACGATACAGCTTCAATAGAGAGAATAGATGCGGCTTGGATCGGTAGAGATAGATAGAGCGATCAGATAGGTAGACTAGGATAGGATAGAGACTTGACACGGTAGGACGAATGGTAGAGATCAGAATGGTAGACTAGGATAGGATAGAGACACGAAATGGTAGGACGAATGCTAGATCACGGTGGAACGGGGAGAGATCGGAACGGTAGGTTAGAGAAGGCTTGTGACACGGTAGGAGCAGGCACAGGGACCGATGACCACTGGAAGGCCTCAGGGACTGGGACTGATGATCTTGGAGCTGGCACGGGGACTGACGACCTCTGGAAGGCCACAGGGACTGACGATCTAGGAGCAAGTATGGGGCTGACGACCTCTGGAAGGCCTCGGGGACTGACAATCTTGGAGCAGATATTGGGATTGATGACCTGGGCGCAGGTACAGAGGCTGAGGACCTCAACGCTGGAATCGGGGCAGACAACCTTAGCGCAGGCACTGGGGCGAACGACCTCGGTGTAGGCACTGGGGCGGACGACCTTGGCGTTGGCACTGGGGCAGATGACCTCGGCGTAGGCACTGGGGCGGACGACCTTGGCGTAGGCACTGGGGCGGACGACCTTGGCGTAGGCACTGCGGCGGACGACCTTGGCGTAGGCACTGCGGCGGACGACCTTGGTGCGGGAACCGGAGCTGACGGTCTCTGGAAGGCCTCAGACTCGGGGAAGCTCGGGAAGGTCCCAGACGGTTTGTCTAATTCGGGGACGAATGCTGACTTAGATGGTTTCTGGTCGGGTTTGGACATAATAGGGACAAGGGTAGAGGCACTCAGGACAGATTCAGGCGAACATAGAAGGAATTCAGACATAGACGAAGATTGGCCAGACTCAGACAAATTTGGAACGATTCAGACCTAAACATACTCTTGACAGACTCAGATGAACATGGAGTGGACTCAAGAAGAAAGGGAACAGATTCAGACTTAGACAGACCTTGACAGAACTCGGACAGATGTAGAGCGGACTCGGACTGATTAGAGACATACACAGACTGAGACAGACTAGGAAGGGACTCGGACCTAGACGAAACTTGGACAGACACAAAGTTACATGGATGCTGAATGAACACGGACAAACTCGACATTGACTCGGACCGAATAAGGACAGACTCGGACTTGGATAGATATAGAGCCGACTCGGACTGGTTAGAGACAAACACTGACTTAGACAGACTAGGAACAGACTCGGACTTAGATAGGAACTGGACAGACTTGGATGAACACAGAACGGAGTCGAAGTTAGAAGGAGTTTGGACAGACTCTGATAGACTCGGAACCTGAATAGACTCAGACAGACTAAAGACAGACTTAGAGTTAGATAGCTCAGACCGATCTGGAAAGGACTCAGAAGTGGACGACCTTTGGAAGGTTCCAAACATAGGCGACCTTTGGGAGGTCTCAGGGATAAGTAAACATAAGTAAACTAGAAGTGGTCTCAGAGCTAGACGACCTTTGGAAGGTCTTCGACAAAGATGACCTTTGGAAGGTCTCTGAATTAGGCGGACTCTGGAAGGAATCTGTGGTAGACGTGGTATGGTCTCAAATGGACACAGGGTGAACTCAGGCTGACTCGGCAAGGACTCAGACATGAAAGAGCTTGATACTGACTCAGAATGATTAGCCTACTCAAGAAAAAAAAAGAAAGATAGAAAAAACATGCTTAGGTTAAGCATATTGCTGTTTTGTTAAAAAAAAAAAATACTCTGAATATATACATGCAATGTTAGTGTACTGCGCTCAATCCACCATTACTGGAGTTACCATTCCTTGTGGTAAAATTAGACCTGTGCAAAATGCCAGGGTAGAGATATTTTACTGATCTGCAATGTATTCTTATGAGACTTGTCAGTTTTACACTATTACCAAAGAAATCAAGACATGCATAGAAGTCAAACAGCCTTTTAGGAAACTGCTGAAGGCGAGATCATATTGGCTGTAACATGCAGATAATGATAACCATATGAATAAATCAGCAGTTATTACAAGTATATTTTCTCTATGTGAAATTGCATATGCCTTTTTTCAGATGGATTAAGACATAACCACCTTATGTCAATATTAACATCAGCGTGGATTTTACACATGCAAGATGTGTTTAATATGCAGGTTTAATATGCATGTATTAATTAAATTTCTAAATGTCACACTTTCAAATTAGCAGTGCACAGTTATCAAAACACAATAGATAATTTTGAGTAAAGTAATAATAGTCTGACAAAATTTACTGTAATCACATTCCGTAAATGAGAGGCAACACATATGGCCGCAGGATGCCCTGCACATGTCGCTGATCTGTTAGTGCCCCTCATTTTACTACTAGGGGTGACCGACTGCTGTAAGCAATGACTCCCCAGTTCATCACAACAGTAGTTGGGACAGTGTGTTGCTCCACAATAAAGGCAGGATTGAAATGCTTACCATGAGCCCGCCATACTCTAACCTGACCATTGTCGGATCCCAGAAAGACCCTGGATTTATTGGTAATGACAGTACAGTCCCAGTCAACAGCAGTCCAGTTTTCTTGTTCACGATGCAACTGCAAATGAAGGTGATGGTTGCTAACTATCAATGACAGGACACGTAATGGGCACTGACAACAAATTTCATTTTGCTAAGCACCTGAAAATGGTCCAGGCAGAGACAGGGGTGCGTAGTGATGATGCAACCTGTGGTGGACAACGAAACTGTGGGAGTTGCTTGTGCTTGTCGATGGATCAAGCGATTCTCTCTGCTGGTGGTCTGTCTGCGTCATCCAGAGCCTGTTCACAGTGTGTGCATGCCCTCATGGAACCATTGTTCATAACATCTCCTAACAGGTGGCCAGAACAGCCTAGATGGTGGGCATTTTGACGAAGCGTTCATTCTGCTTCTCTCAGTCCAGTGATTTGCCCCATCTCAAAGTCTGTCGACTGGCCAAAATGTTTTTGAGTGTTTCATAGAGGCATGTCTAGCAGTCAACAATCTCTCACCAAGAGGAACACTACCTAAAAGTAGCCTATGAGAGGCTTTTTATACACAGCAGGAGAAGCAATTTTCAAAGCCATTGTTACCCTTCCTAGGAGTGGTCGACCAACAAAGATTACTCCAAGTGCAATGAATGTAACACTCCATAAGGTCACAAAGGAACCCAAGAAAATAAAGGCCTAGCTCACATGGGCTAATGTTAATGAGTCCACTATCAGGGAAACATTGAACAACAAGGGTGTGCATGTCAGAGTGGCAAGGGGAAATCCACTGCTCTCCAAAAAAAACAATGTGCCCATGTTCAGTATGCTAATGACCATGTGAACAAGTCAGAAGGCTATTGTAAAATTGTTTCTCCAAAACTTTTTGGTTTAAATGAATGAGTGAGAAGTATTACGCCAGGAGAAAGGAAAACACAAATACACTGCAGCATTGGTGGTAATATCATCATTGTTTGGACCTGTTTTGCTGCATCTGGGCCAGAATGGCTGCCCACCATTGATGAAGCAATGAATTTTAAATTACAGTGGGGCAAAAAAAGTATTTAGTCAGCCACTGATTGTGCAAGTTCTCTACTTAGAAAAATGAGAGAGGTCTGTAATTTTCATCATAGGTACACTTCAACTATGAGAAACAAAATGAGAAAAAAAATCCAGGAAATCACATTGTAGGATTTTTTAAGAAAAAGGAAAATAAGTATTTGGTCAATAAATTTGGTTCAACTCAATACTTTGTAACATAACCTTTGTTGGCTATGACAGAAGTCAAACATTTCCTGTAAGTCTTCACCAGGTTGGCACACACTGTAGCTGGTATTTTGGCCCATTCCTCCATGCAGATCTCCTCTAGAGCAGTGATGATTTGGGGCAACACGGACTTTCAACTCCCTCCACAAATTTTCTATGGGGTTGAGGTCTGGAGACTGACTAGGACACTCCAGAACCTTGAAATGCTTTTTACGAAGTCACTCCTTCGTTGCCCGGACGGTGTGTTTGGGATCATTGTCATGCTGGAAGACCCAGCTACGTTCCATCTTCAATGTTCTCACTGATGGAAGGAGGTTTTTGCTTAGAATCTCACGATACATGGCCCCGTTCATTCTTCCCTTAACACGGATCAGCCGTCCTGTCCCCTTTGCAGAAAAACAGTCCCAAAGCATGATGGTTTCCACCCCCATGCTTCACAGTAGGTATGGTGTTCTTGGGATGCGACTCAGCATCCTTTTTCCTCCAGTTGAGTTTTTACCAAAAAGTTCTATTTTGGTTTCATCTGACCACATGATATTCTCCCAATCATCTACTGGATCATCCATACTCTCTCTGGCAAACTTCAGACGGGTCTGGACATGTACTGTTGTAAGCAGGGGGGCACGCCTGGCACTGCAGGATCTAAGTCTCTCTTGGCATAGTGTGTTACTGATGGTAGCCTTGTTACGTTCGTCCCAGCTCTGTGCAGGTCATTCATCAGGTCCCTCCGTGTAGTGCTGGGATTTTTGCTCACTGTTCTCATGATCCTTTTGACTCCACGGAATGGATCTTGCGTGGAGCCCCAGATTGAGGGAGATTATCAATGGTCTTGTATGTCTTACAATTGCTCCAACAGTTGATTTATTCACACCAACCTGCTTGCCTATTGTAGATTCACTCTTCCCAGCCTGGTGCAGGTTTACAATTTACTTCCTGGTGTCCTTCAACAGTTCTTTGGTCTTGGCTATGGTTGAATTTGGAGTTTGACTGTTTGATGCTCTGGACAGGTGTCTATTATACAGATGACGAGGTCAAACAGGTGCCATTAATACAGGTAATGAGTAGTGGACAAAAAAGCTTCTTAAAGAATAAGTTACTGGTCTGTGAGAGCCAGAAATCTAGCTTGTTTGTGGGTGACCACATACTTATTTTCCATCATGATTTTAAATTAAATTCTTTAAAAATCCTTCAATGTGATTTCCTGGATTTTTTTTCTCATTTTGTCTCTCATAGTTGAAGTGTACATATGATGAAAATTACAGACCTCCCTCATCTTTCTAAGTAGGAGAACTTGCACAATCAGTGGCTGACTAAATAAATTTTGCCCCACTGTATATCAGAAAAACTAAAGGAAAATGTATACCAAGTATGATATATTTTTTTTATATATATCAATTATTTTGTTTAATTCATTTATTTAATTGGGTTCTCTTAATTAACGTTTAGAAGTTGTGTAATAATTTGATGGTGTTTTAGGTAACATTTATGCAGAAATATAGAAATTCTAAATGGTTTACAAACTTCCAAGCACATCCATAGCTGCTGTGCAGATCCTGATGCTTACTTAGGCCAAATATGGACCAGCCCCTTCCTGCCTTGTTACTCAAGCCTGGATCAACTGGACTCACCACTCAAGATCAAACGAAAACAGGCTTGGAGACTGACACCCAGCACTGCACTGACACCCAGGTTGTGGAATTAATTACTACTGTTTGTCCAAATGGCTGAGTCTCTTGCCGTCTTCGAAGACTCACCTTTTCACTCAGCTCTTAAGACTGAACTAGCACTTAGAAATTTATATTTAAAATATCTTATTATTCCTATCCGTTATGACTGACTGTGTGTTCCTAACAGTGTTTTAGTTAAATAGTGTTCTTGAGCTGAAGAATAATTGTGCTAGCATGAGCTAATGTCGACTCCGAAGAATACAAAGCACTTACATAGGTCACTCTGGATGCAGGCATCCTCTAAATGCTGTAAATATAAATGTCTGCTTTTGTAATTTTGTCTGCCTAATGAAGGAAATTTAACTCTCTAGTGCAATATTAAGCGTGCTAATCATTTGTTCTCCAACTTACATATGTTCTTTCACTTTAACAGCCAAATTAATATATTAATACTATTTTATTTTTAACAGTGAATGAGTTTCATGCTATACAAACATTACTGTATGTAGTAAACTAGCTGCTTCCTAGGTGCTATAAAAGTAAATGCTGAAACTTACAGGTAATCAGATCATTGCTGCACATTTACAGTACTTGTAAAGTATAAACAGAATAAATTAGCAAATGCATTTATTTATGGAGCACTTTGGTAGCACAAGAACTTATCACAATGTTGAACTAGGGTTGAGTGTAGGTTGCGTCTTCCCACTGGGTGGGCATAATGCAGACATTTTTTTGGCTGTATCTGAGAGATTGGGTTGACAAAGCAATGATCATCCCCCTTTCAAGGCCAGAGTTATGAACAGGTGTTCCATTCAGGGTACGTATTCACCTGTACCTTGTTAATGCCTGGTTACAACCCCAAATCAGAATGCAAATAAAAAAATATATGTCCTGTTCCTTACATTCCTTTGACATTTATTTCATTGCAGACGGTATGATTCCAATATATTTCTTTTTTTTTTCATTACTTTATCAAACCTTTATCAAGCACTACAATTTACACTTCTGAGATCACAGTATTAATGCAGAAAAGTACGCTGAGAGTTTAGAGCAACATAAACTGCCTTCAAGATGATCTTTTCCAGGGATGTCCATGCATTTTTCAACAAGACAATGTAAAACAAGCATCAGAAAAAGTTAGGACTGAAATATGCAATTCCCTTCCAGCCCTTCTTTGAAGGACATTGTTTTTTAACATTTATAATAATTTTCTTACACATTTGTTGATAAACTGGAGATCCTCTGTCCATCTTTACTCCTCAAAGACTCAGAGTTTTGTGGATACTGCTTATGTACCAAATCATGATTACAGTGACCTTTTGACATACCCTCTGAAATCACATCGTTTTTTTTTTTTTTTACCTCATTACTAGCTCTAACCTGTCCCTGTTCCAACTTTTTTGGAATGTGTTGCAGGCCTCAAATGCAGGAATGGATGTTTATTAACAAATTAAATGAAATAAAACCAGAAAAAAACTGAAATATATTGGGTTTTTACTGCCTGCAATGAAGTAAAAGTCAAAGGAAACATAAGAAACAATTAATATATATTTTTATTTGCATTTTCCATACTATAACAACTTTTTCTGATTTGGGGCTGTAGAGTAATGCTAATCTTGGAGAGTTGTGTCTCCTGACCCAGACCCAATGTTCCTAGTACATCTTATTCAGGCACTTTCTTACAAGTAGTTTTGGGAGGAAACTTTGATTTTGTTTAAGTTCCAGCATGATGGAATATTTTCTGCTAATAAAAGCAGAGCATTTCTCATTCATATTTGATGTATAGTTCATCAAGTCAGAATTCTGGTGGATAATGAATATGAAAAGTACTTTGAAGTATGAGGCAGTACTGGACATTTCAGCAAGCACAATACAAAAAAAAATTGCTTTTTGAGTAGTTAACACAGTGATCAGATTTGTTGATGTAGTATGATCACTGAATGACCAAGAAAAAATCCTCAAAGAACTCTTTTATTACTCAATTGACCTTGTGTAATAAACATGTTTGATTCTAGAAACAGTAAATCAAAGACATTAAATGTCTTAAATGTTACCCTGACATTTTCCCAGAAAAAGTGTTCCGTTATAAAAGTGAATTAGATACGAATGTGCAGCATGCAAATTGACCCATTTCGCAAAACTCCTACATTACATTTGCTGTGTCTGGAAGTGAATTAAAAAATATATATAATAATATTTCACCAGGTTCTAATTTTTCTATCAAGTGCTACACACTTGCTAATCACACACCCTGTCCAAAGTGACAAAAAGGATTACACTGATGAGACAATAACAGCTGCTCTACTGGAACATCCATAATAGTGCACATCATTTTCTTTGTGTCCTCCATTAGTCATAAACTCTGCTTTATTCTCCAATTATGAGGCTAGCTCTGTTTCAGAGCACACACTGGAACAAATCCAACACAGAGGAGAGTGGAGAAGATGAGGTTTATGAGAGCAAAGTGAAGTTGTGCTAACCAATCCCCCTGACATGCTGGTAATGAGGGCTGACATTTAGCACCACTGATTGCCTTGGAAATTTGATTAGCCTCTGCCACAAGCTGCTGCAGGTGTTAGACCTATTGGCTCCTTCAGGGGAAAAGGCTCAAAGACACAAGTGCTGACCTCTATGCAGTCCAGATAATGAGAGCTGTAGGTCAACATGTGAGGATAATCTATCAGGCCAGGCAAAAAGACAGTGAGGTCAGTTCTTAGAAATACTGGTTAAGGGAACAGCAATAAGAAACTCTTTACACAAAATGCTCCTCTTTACACATTCAGATACCGATAGGTAACACAATGTGACATGTACAGAGCATTAATTATTGTGATTTCTAAGATATGAGTCACAGAAAATGAAACAAGGCCATATTTGAATCTCTCCTATCATACACTACTAAGAGGTCCTGTGATAGAACCAAGACAGGGAGGGCCAGAATGGGCTCTGTTCGTTTAGATTTGCTTATCCTGGTTGACTGATTTTGTAGTTCATAGGGCCTTGCGATATAGTGGTCCTGCCAAGTCTCTGGGAACTTGTAGCTTGCATTTGGCATTAGAACCATGACCTAGTTTTTGGGTTTTCTACCTCTGGTAGAAATTCTGTGTCAGTGGTGGATTAATGCAAATGATCCAGTGGATAAGTATACACCAGGTGAATTACAACATCAATCATCAACTCAGGCTAGACTATGGGTTAATGAGCTCTTTTTGGCACAATGAATAGTAATAATAAATGAGGCTAGACGATATGAGGGTCTACCTTTGATGCACATTATCTGAGTCAACAGTCCTGTAGGACCTTGTGTGATATCTGTTCTCAGTCTACCCTCATGCTTGATCTGATCTTGCACAAATTAGACTTAGCCATGCTCTCACAATCATAACAGGCCTCCTCTTTGCTGGTTTCCTCAGCTGGAGTACTGTGAGGTTTCTGTACAGATTTTAACTCTCCATTATAGTGCTGGGAATACCCTGATGAGCAATGGCTGCAGGGCAGACTTGGGAGACTGACTGCATGAGAGGGCAGCTATGTGGAAAACCACTACAAATGAAAAGCTACACAAATCAGAGAAATACTACAAAGAATATAGTGTTTTTTGAAAGTTTGTGAAACCTTTAGAATGTTCTAGATTTTTGCATTAAATATAATAATGAAACCTCACTGAATTTTCACACAACTTCTAAAAGTACAACCCTATTAAAGAAATAATTATATATAGTTAAAACCCCAACCTAGGCTCCATTCTAGGCTGGAGGGCAGGATTAACAACTCTGTTTGACCAGAGTTGTTAATCGTGCCCACCAGCCTAGAATGGAGAACCAGATGGGGAATGTGTATTTGTGGAAGAACAGATGGAACAAAAACGTGGTAGAATATAGAAAGGATATATTTACAAACTTAGAGCTCACTTAACAACACTAAGCAAACAAAAACAACCATACAAACATAGTGCAAGGTACTGTATACAACATCGTACCTAGGAGAGAGGACTAATGGTGGTGCCAAAGAAAAGAACTAAGTAAAAAGCCTAAACCTACTCTCAAAAGTACCACACAGCTTAGTAGCTCAAAGCACACTTGCTCTAACTATCTACACTAATCTGCTTTAACATAAAAACAGTAGGTGGCACACACCCTTACCTAATGAGTCTACAGAAAGTCAACTCCTACAAGTTGCGAATGTAGGTGCGCGTACGTGCTTACATAGTTTCCCTCCTGGATAATAAACCTAAAGAAACTGGTAGCAATGTGCACAACAAAAAACTCGAACTTCAGACTCCCCAAAATCAAACAAGATAGACCATAATAATACATCAACAAAATCTCACTAAATATCACACTACAAAAACTTCAACCAAAATGCTCTTGAAACAAACGCGGAAGCCAAACAAAGGCCCCCACGACTGTATTGACGAGCTTCCTTTAAAAGCGCAAAGCCCGCCTTCTGACTCTGCATCTACGCTCTTCTCATTTGCTGTGCAATCCCCCAACCGTATTGATGACGGACAGGCCAATCCACCTATCAAAGAGAAGATGGAGATAGAGGGAACGACAAAAAAAAACAAAAAAAACAATAAAAATAAAACTTCCCTGCTTACATAACAATATATATATATATATATATATATATATATATATATATATATATATATATATATATATATATATATATATACAGTGGAGCAAAAAAAGTATTTAGTTAGCGACTGTTAGCCTCCTGCTTAGAAAGATGAGAGAGGTCTGTAATTTTCATCATAGGTACACTTCAACTATGAGAAACAAAATGAGAAAAAAAAAATCACATTGTAGGATTTTTAAAGAATTTAACTGTAAATTATGGTGGAAAATAAATATTTGGTCAATAAATTTGGTTCAACTCAGTACTATGTAATATGTACTAGGTAAAATGTAGTATGTACCTTTGTTGGCAAAGACAGAGGTCAAACATTTCCTGTAAGTCTTCACCAGGTTTGCACACACTGTAGCTGGTATTTTGGCCCATTCCTCCATGCAGATCTCCTCTAGAGCAGTGATGTTTTGGGGCAACACAGACTTTCAACTCATTCCACACCTTTTCTATGGGGTTGGGGTCTGGAGACTGGCTAGGCCACTTCAGGACCTTGAAATGCTTTTTACGGAGCCACTCCTTCGTTGACCGAGCGGTGTGTTTGGGAACATTGTCATGCTGGAAGACCCAGCCACGTTCCATCTTCAATGCTCTCACTGATGGAAAGATGGAAAGCACGATGGTGAGCATAAAATCTCACGATACATGGCACCGTTCCTTCTTCACTTAACACGGATCAGTCGTCCTGTCCCCTCTGCAGAAAAACAGCCCCAAAGAATGTTTCCACCCCCATGCTTCACAGAAGTTATGGCGCAACTCAGAATTCTTCTTCCTCCATACACGACTTTTTTTTACCAAAAAGTTCTATTTTGGTTTCATCTGACCACTTGGTATTCTCCCAATAATCTTCTGGATCATCCATATGCTCTCTGGCAAACTTCAGAAGGGCCTTGACATGTACTGGCTTAAGCAGGGGGACACTGCAGGATCTGAGTCCCTCTCGGCATAGTGTGTTACTGATGGTAGCCTTCTTACTTTGGTCCCAACTCTCTGCAGGTCATTCATTAGGTCCCTCCGTGTAGTTCTGGGATTTTTGCTCACTGTTCTCATGATCAATTTGACCCCATGGGATGAGATCTTGCGTGGGGCCCCAGATCGAGGGAGATTATCAATGGTCTTGTATGTCTTACAATTACTCCCACAGTTGATTTATTCACACCAACCTGCTTGCCTATTGTAGATTCACTCTTCCCAGCCTGGTGCAGGTCTACAATTATTTTCCTGGTGTCCTTCAACAGCTCTTTGGTCTTGGCCATGGTTGAGTTTGGAGTCTGACTGTTTGAGGCTGTGGACGGGTGTCTTTTATACAGATAATGAGGTCAAACAGGTGCCATTAATACAGGTAACGAGTGGAGGACAGAAGAGCTTCTTAAAGAAGAAGTTACAGGTCTGTGAGAGCCAGAAATCTTGATTGTTTGTGGGTGACCAAATACTTACTTTCCACCACGATTTAGAATTAAATTCTTTAAAAATCCTACAATGTGATTTCTTTGATTTTTTTTTCTCATTTTGTCTCTGATAGTTGAAGTGTACTTGTGATGAAAATTACAGACCTCTCTCATCTTTCTAAGTAGGAGAACTTGCACAATCAGTGGCTGACTAAATACTTTTTTGCCCCACTATATATATATATATATATATATATATATATATATATATATATATATATATATATATATATATATATATATATATATATATAGTAATTTATTGATGAAAGTGATCTAATATTACATACCTGTGATTGCCAAAAGTATGTGGACCTTTGCTCAGTATCTGATATGACCTCCTAATGATGCAGCAATAACTACAAAACATCCCTTGTAATTGTTGAGCAGTCCTGCAGCTTGGAGAAATTTTACTCTATTCTTCCTTACAGAACCACTTCAACTCTGGGATGTTGCTAGGTTTCCTCACATGAACTGCTCATTTCAGGTCCTTCCACAACATTTCTACTGAATTAATGTCATGACTTTGAGTCGTCCTTTCCAAAACATTAACGTCATTCTTTTTTAACCTTATTTGGTAGGATGACTTGTGTGCATAGGGCCGCAGTGTTGCTGCATGACCCACACTATCTTCACGTTCAGTTCATGGACAAATGTCTTGACCATTTTAATATACATAAATGAAAAAAATATTAAAAAAAATATTTGTTATGTGTTAAATTGGGCTCTCTTTATCTACTTTTAGGACTTATGTGAAATCTTAAGGTGTTTGTTATAGTTATGCAGAAATATAGATAATTTTACAAATGTCATTTGTTTTCATGAAATACAAGCCTGATGACAAAAACTGATGTGTAAGTTTATGTCGATTCGTATGCCATTATAGTGGTAAAAAGTTTACTAGCACATCAATTAAGTATCTGTGTTTGCCCACAAGACTGTTTTGGTGTGTAAATCATTAATTTGTCTAACAAGTTTCCATTTTCCTTCTTTGACTGATCTGTCTGCCAGGAGTGAATAAGGAAATATATGAGAGGCCATTTAGGCCATTATTCAAACTTACCTCTCACACACATGAGACATGAAAATATCCAAATTGTTATTGTTATTAGTGACCCTTTGAAACAATCAATCTTTTTTTTTAAAGTTTCATGGAAAACTAGGCAAAAAAGTGCATTTTATGGTTGGTCACCACTGTGACCAGTGGGATAAAGTGTTGTATAATGATTTAACATGTCTCCTAAGCAGTCATCAATGTTCTCATATATCCCAGTCAAATTATTAATACTTTCGAAACTCTCTCATTGGCAGCCCCAGCATTGCCACTAAAATGCTTTATTACATTCTATTTTACTTACCCCAAACCCATATAGGACAAATGTAAATCAACCGTCAACATATATCAGTCTGTCTTACAATTACTTTGACTTTTATTGCATTGCAGATAGTATGTCTAGTCAACGTCATTTCATTTGCTAATAAACATCAATACTTGCATTTCAGGCCTGCAATGCATTCCAGAAATAGCTGGGATGGTAAATAATTTACCTCGTAGAAGAGGTTCTGGCACAGAGGATAAAAAGCAATGAAGTGTTTAGATGTTATTTTGTCCCATTCTTTCTGCAAACACATCTTAAGGTGTGCAGCAGTACAGAGCAGTTTGTAATGTGTGCAGCATGTGGTTTTGCATTGTCTTGTTGAAAAAATGGAAGTCCTGGAAAAAAAAAAGACATGGATGATGTACCTTAAGTCTCAGTTACATTAATGCTGCCATCACAAAAGTGTAAATGATCTTTGTCAAGGGCATTGACACAACCAGATACCATGACAGAACTTGGTTTTGGACTTATCGCTGATAAAAGCTAAGATGGTTCTTTTCGTCTTTGGTCCAGAGCACGGTGTCCGTTTCTTTTAAAAGAGATATTGAATATATGTGTTTGACCATAATACATGTTTCCACTGTGTGATGGTCCATAATTCCTCGAGACCACTACTCTGCATCTTGTCACGTCCCAAAGTCTTTTTCTGCTGTGCTGCAAGGAGGTTATTTTTAAATATTTCAATAATTTTTTAACACATTTTGTTGACTTTCTGGAGATCCTCTGCCCACCTTTGAAGACTCCTTCATGCATACTACTTTTGTACCAAACCATGATTACAATCACATGTTGACATTACCTGTTTGAAATAACATCATTATTTAGATTTTTTTTACCTCATTTCTAGGCCAAAATGACCCCATCCAATTTTTTTTTCTTTTTTTATTTGTTGCCGGCCTGAAATGTAGGAAGGAATGTAACATTAAATGAAGTTGCCCATACAAAGCATGAAATATCTTGAGTTCATACTGTCTGCATATGTTTTTGTGCACTTGCCAGACTCTTCTTTATGATGTGTCCTATTTTTATGTTAACATATTTATTAACTTTTAATTTGTGAGCTTTGATATAGATGTCCTCTTCTCATAAGACATATTTACACAAACATTTTGACCATGCACATATTTATAGATTATTTATTATTTTACTGGTTATTGATTATTTTATTGATTTATTATTAATTGTATAATTAAGTAATTTAACATTCAGTAACATTTTTAGAGGCTTATAACTAAAAACATTATTTATGGACACTATTGTTAGTGATGATGGTATTAAATGGGAAATTATGTTCAGCTGGGTGTTTGTCAGTTTCAGGAGTTCATCAGCATTCTAATACCAAATTGTGATGTAGTAATTTTCACATATCTACAGTCCATAATAGCTTTAATCATTCTTCCTTGTCAATCACCACAAAACTACCTCACACGCTAGTAGTTAGTCCCTTATAGTACACTGCCCTATAACATAGCATTAAACTGTGTCTCTTATAAGAGTACATACTCCTATAAACAGATATTACTATAGATCCACTACTTCTCATTACATTTTTGCCATTTCTCTGAGATATTACTCTGATTTTACTGTTTTACTGTTTATTGTAGTCAGTAAACCACTCTATTTATTTAAAATGTCCCACTACTGATTTTTTTTATTATTATTATTCTCGGTGGAGATCACTGACTGACTATAAGTCCCTTCAGTATCACAGAGAGAAAGCTTAGTTTAAAATAATAGTTTTTTCTTGTTCCCCAATTATAAAAACAAAGAAACAAGTAGAACCACATTTACTACTGAATGTTGAATCAATTTAAAAGTAATAACATAATGTGCTGCACATTGACAGCAATGGCACGACTTGTAAATTCAAAGCATGTGCCATACTGAGAGCACATGTAAGTATTATATTCCAGAAAAGAAGGACAGTTATTTGAAGAAAGCTTTTGATAATAAACTAAACATGCTGGAAATTTTAAGAATTGATTACAAAATAGACAGAATTGACTGGGCTGCCTCAATAGTCAGAAAGGTGGAAAATGATCAGATTTGCATAGATTACAAAGTGTCTGTGAATCACATGGTAGAACAACACTGAAAACCTGTTTGCAGGATCAGCAGGTGTCACACTATTTGAGGAATAGTTGCTATCACATGCATATAATCACTGAAATTAATATGAATCCTTTTTGTCTACCTTCAACTGTGACTTCTGTGCTTCTTTAGAAAGTGTGAGCTTAGAGCTGAGAAAGTGGAGTGCCTGGGACATCTATTAGATTGGAGCTGTATCCCACCAAGATAAAAATAAATCAGAAATTGTGAATATATGATATATGATATATGATAAAGTCATTAAGAAATCTGAAAAAAAGAATTTCACCATTATTATGTACATGTTTCATTTAATTTTTATATTTTGAGCACTCATTGTTTTCTGTAATTTTGTAATTTGGTATCAAACAAAAAATTCACTGCTTTCCAACTGACCATTTTGAAGGTGTGGGTGTGTATAACCAGTGCTTCACGTTTACATTATTGCCATACTACGACACTTCTTCATGCTTGTACTACTGACAGGCCATGCAATCTATGGAGCAATGGAAAGTGGTGGCCCTTTCTAACATCACACTATAGAATTGAAAAGTAACTTTACACAAATTTACTGGAGTGCAAAGCTCATTTCACACACACCTTCATTTGAATCATAAAATAAGCACCTGTTGGCAGGCTTCCTTTATCTTATATAGACATCCCTGAGGGAGTAACATGGAGTTGGGCATCAACATCATTTCACAAACTGAATGTTTTCAATTGACCCTTTGTTCTCTGTGATGGCCTAAGAGGATTACAATCCTTAACAAGAACATCTTAAGTACTTTTATGATATACTGCAGTATGCTGCTAAGTGGTGTAAACCTTTATGTCCATGCTTGTATGCAACCTCCATGAGAATAAGGATGCCATTACTGGCAGTCCATAATAAAACAAAGGTTGGGTATGTCACTATGGTTCTACAAAGATTCTGAGAAATTACCAGGCAACGTTTGAGCATGACAGAAGTCTTTAAATAGATTCCCAGGGTCAAGGGGTCAAGGGGTGCATCTAGGGTCAAGGGGTGCCACAGAGAGGATATAATTCCTGTGGGACCTTAATTTAGATGTAGAACCTTAATTTAGATGTAGATGGTAACCAATGAAACATTTCGTTTTGTGGTGGCATGTGTGAGAGTACTACAAATAAGAGTATCAATTTGCAGTATCAAATTCAGGTTAATAGATTAGTAGTTACTGTATGGTATAGTCATATAAATATATAGTCATATATTATTATTATTGATGTGGTTGTTGTTAGGGTGGTAGGGTAGATCTGTAAGAAGAAGTAATTCATACTGTTTGAATGCATTAATGTGTCGGGCTAGCATGCAGAGCTCTGTTTACAAGCTCCTGTAGGGTTACTGACGCTTGACCCCTCCATGAAAACAATCCAGTGCTGGGCTCCTATATTTCACTGTAATTTTAAGGCTGATATTTTTTCGGTTGTAGCAAACCTAAGACTACACTTTAATTGGATTGATTTTAATTAAACTTTATTAATTAAAATTATATAAATTAAAGTGTAGTCTTAGGTTTGCTACATATTAATGGTGCTGCTGTGTGGAGGAAGTGAAATCGACCTTATGAATGAATAACTCACTCTATGCGGTAACCTCAAAACCACGTGGGCATAGCGTTCTGTATTTATAGAGCCTTACTTGGGTGCGAACAGGCACGAGCGTCTGCAGGTTTTAATTGTTGGAAAGTTGGTTACAAAGTTCGAATAGCTGCTGTTGTGTTTTTGTAAAGAAAAGGAAAACGCCGCCGAGCGTGATTTTGCAATCTAAGCTGCTTCTTGTGTCTTTGTGTGCGTGTTTTGTATGCGCCGCCGTGCGTTGTATATCAAAGGTACCATTGTTAAGAATTGCGTTACTAATTAAGTCATAACTACTGATGCATGCAAAGCGTATCCGAACGCTTTTTTATTATTATTATAAACTAAGGCCTCGACGTAAGAACCGATTTTCTGCGAGATTCCAGAATCGTGTATATGCGTCCCGAATCGTATTAATTTTACTCCGAGTCTCGAGAAAATTATATACATTCGGCCTCCCCGTGCTAAAAAGTAGCGTAACTAGTTTGTCGGCGTCACGTGTGGTAGGGGAGTCTTTAAAATCGTAAAACGCCGTCGTGATACGGCTGTGCTTATAAACGCAGCATAAAAGTAAGCTGTTGTGAACACTGCCAATAGGGGGCCCAAAATACCCGGAGAAACTGAATAGCGGAAGCTTAAGTTGCATGAAGCTGATCTCAGCTTGGAAAACTTGTGTAGAAAGAAAGTTAAACAGAAAAGCCACGGCTGTGTACCGTGTCCTGTGCTTCTAATAAACTCGCCCTGAGTGAAAGTACACCAGTCCGGTCTGGAAAGAAAGTGAGTGAACCCATTCAAAGAATCAAACGTCCTTCAAAGGGTGGTGCTTAATGATGTCACGATTGATGTGCATCTCGTGATGCCCCTTTAGTTGTGCAAACTTTATCCTCTGGTGGCCAGATAAGGAACGCCACCCTTTGAGGAATAACATAGGTTATTGATGCCCCTTTTGTTGTGTGGATGTTGTTCTCTTGTGGTCAGATACTGAACACCACCCTGTGAAGGATAATATAGGCTATTGACCCCTAGTGGCCAAATCTTGAGTGAGCAACTCAGGAATAATTATCCAGTGTTGCTGAAAAACTGCAGCCTTAAACTTATGCGTCTATTCTGTGAACTTACTGAAGCTCATTGAGTAAAATTGTGATAAACTTATCACTTAACTAATGGTGACCTATATGCGGTTTCATTACACTAATAGTGACTATGAGTGGTCTTTTGTTAATCACTATAACCTTTAAGAAGCCTTATTATAACACGGTCACTTATTATCACTATTAATTGAGTCCGCAAATTCTTCGATTGAGCCTTTACTTAAAAGCCTTTAGCTGCCCTAAATTTAATAGGTTTACTGTTTGTTGTTTGTTTGTTTATTCGCTCATAAAAAAACAACAGCAAAAAAAAATTATTTAATAATTATTTTGATTAATTTTTTTTTTTTTTTTTTTTGGCGAATAAACAAATAAAATAAAGCTTGCTCAAATACAGTAAAACACCCTCTCCTTGCGTGCAGTGTACCTATCCAACCTGTAAACCCAATCGCCATAAATTACCCTGACCAACAAAATGGCCGCTGAGCCACGATCAAATCCCCTGTGTTGAAAACACTAATGAGGATGTTGAGTCGGCATTGCTAGAGATTACTCGATCGCTAGTTCCCGACTACCTAAAAACCGCCCAAGAAAGTGACCCAGCTGAACTTGAATCACTAAGGGAGGCCTGTCTAACCGAATATCTAAGAACCGATTTTAGAAGCAAGGAGACATCTCAACTAGTTATGAAACTGGTTGCCTTACAGATAACTGAGTTCAAGAATTGCTCTGTGGAAATAGAGCAAGTCACCGCAAAGCGCATGGCCCTTGAACAACGCGATGCAAACCAGTGTAATAAAATTAAAGAGTTAGAGGGCACCGTGTCAAAATACAGTCAGGAATTAGATGCGTCTGAGGCCGAGAATGCCCAACTACAACAACAGGTCCAGGAGGCCTCTGGTCTATTAAACCGTGCTCAGAACCAAATAATACTTTTAACTGAACGTCAGGATGGGGCACAAAATGAGTTAGTAAAAACTAGGAATGAGCTAGCCGCATGCCAACGACAACAATTGTGAAGGTAGAATGAAAGCTGACTGAGGGAAAATTGAACCTGGGGAAAGGCCCACAGCCGCCAAACAGTACAGGAAAGAAATTCCTGGATGTCCCAAGTGGACCACTGTATGCTCCCGATACACATCCTGACCGATTAACAGGTGTACAGAACGTTCCCTGTTATGACCAGGAGCGGGATTATACTCCCAGAATTGCTCCTGGATCCGATTTTCCCACTAGAACCAGGAGAGAGTCTCCTGACCATGCCCAAATAACTCCCCCATGAGGGCAAGACCCCTCCTTCCGCTATACTCAGGGCCCAACTGATATGGATCTCGATAAAATTGCCCGCAATATAACTCGATTCGAGCCCACACCTGGTTGCTCTAATGATGTTCGTGCATATGTGAATGACATCGAGTTCTACCTGCAAAAATATCCCCAAGCGACGGTAGACGACCGGATTTATTTAATCCGAGTAACCTCAAACCGAGAACTTAGTAGTTTCATCACGCGCCAGCCGGACCATATCCGGGGAAACTACTATCTGTTGTGTAACGCATTGGAGGAGGAGTTCTCCAATCCTCTCACACAGACAGGACTGGCCGCAGCTCTATCAGTCAAACAGGGTAGGCAGGAGTCCCCACAGGTCTATTATCATCATTTGCGTCAAGCCTATTTTGGTTTCAGCAATCAACCTGGCATGGAGGAGGATTTGAACTTCAGATCATTGTTTGTCTAAAACCTCTATCCTACTACCAGTTACTATCTAGGCGTCTCAGCTTGCCCACGCATGTTAAACAGTAGAGAATTGCGCGACTTAGCAATAAAGGGATTTGTTAAATATCAGCAAACTGCCCATAAGCAGGTAGACCCTCCTAGCATTGCTAAGTATTGATACCACCTTTTTACCTTTAAAACAGAAAGGAACCAGTCCAGCACAGGACTCCAATCAAGCCCAGGGCTTGAACAAGGGACCAGGAATCTCTCGGTCCCCACAAAACAGGCGTTGCAGGTATCCCAAACAGTGGTCAGAGCGTAATCAAGACCGTGCGAATTCGGACACTGGTCAGCATTCCCTAAGGTATCGCCACAATCGGCCTCCTCCCAATCAAAGCAAAGTTAGATGTGCCTCATGGTCCAATCGTCCCTGGGGCAACCCAAGACGACCTTTATCTCCTCAGTACACTACTGAGAACAGGGTTAGAACAAACCTGAGCCAAGAAAAAGGCTACAGCAAAAAGAGTAGGGCAGGAAACAAATCTAAAATGGTCAAAATCAGGCAGGAAGACTTAGTAGCCCTTAAAAGAATGATAGATAATCTGTGCCAAATTGATAGCTAGGAAGCAGATCTGTCCTCTCTCACCTCTGCTCCCCCTGAACCACATGTCCAGCTTTTAAGCCATGTTGAAACAGAGGAGGGTTGCTCCTCCGGGTCTGATGGGAATAGACCTGCAGTACCAGGTCCCACACAGACCCCTGTCATACAGGTGGATATACCTGATCAGCCACCACAGGGGGGTGAGAAACTGATTCCCCCTAGTGCTGTGTTAGTAGTCCAGTCAGACCCCAAAGGAAACGATCTTCAGGAGGATGGGCCAACCATCCCCGAAAAACCGTCTTTTTACAAATTCTTAGGTCACTTAACTGAGAAGGGCGTTGCACGAAAATGTTACCTTTCTACCACCCTCGAGCATGGTGTCACACACGATGCTATTTTAGACACGGCCTCCGACATCACCTTAATGTCAGCGACCCTTTTCAATCAGGTAAAGGCTACAGCCCACCAAGCTAACCGAGAACTTCAGTCGCACACCTGCTCTCTCAACATCTAGCCATACTCTCACACTGGCATTACCGTACGGTTAATGGCCCTGGTCCACCTCACTATTGGACCGATGAGTGTGATTCACCCCATACATCGCTCGAAACTGTCCCGCTTCTCCTCGGCAAAGATCTCCTAAACCGATTCAAACCCTTAATTGACTTTAAGCGTTTAAAATTTTGGGCCCAGGTCCGCGAACCTCTGCCCATCTCTTACCCACTTGGTGTGGGATCGCAATGTCATGTAACCAGAACTACTAGTCTTACACCTAATAGTTCGTTGAGCGTACAGGATGTGATTGATGATGAACAATGGGAGTCGTCTGACTTTCCATCAGAGCCTTCCTGGCCCTCGGGCAAGCCACTGGAACAACGAGATACCTTCTTGTGTTCTCTGACCATACCTGAAACAACTTTGGCATCAACAAAAATCGATTCAGGGGGGTCAATGACAGCACCGCCTGAACTAAATAGGAAATCAAAACCTGAACTTGAACCTCAAATTGAGTTAGTACCAAACGAAACTGACACCCTACAAAGTGATCAAGAGCGTGAGAAACTCGTGGAGGTCCTTATCAAGGATCGCAACTCACTCACTCAAAATTCCTTGACTTTGGACTAACCACACGTCCCGCTTATGTGTGTCCGTACAAAATTCCGTTAGCCTCGTATGAGCCAGTGCAGGAAATCATTGACAATCGTTCGGAAAAGGGTTTGAAAAAGGGCATCATCTGACCCTGTAATAGCACCTGCCCAGCTCCAATCTGGCCAGTGGTAAAGCCTAATGATGCGTGGCGATTAATGACTGACTACCTTTACCCTAGTGGGGGGTGCCCCAAACAACCTCCATTGTTAGGGGACCCCCTCCTCATAAAGTTTGGATTACGATCCTACCCATTACCAACACGTGCTTATTACTGGTCTGTTGCTGGTACCTTTTTGGCTGTTGCTATTGGCTTAGTATATATGATAACCTGCAGAGCTGCATACCTGTACATCAGACGCACCCAAAAATTGCAAGACAAGTGTCTGTTCAGACAGATACCAGTAATGTTCAAGAAGCCCTAAAGATGGTTTTCAACAGTCTTTCTAGAAGTAAAAGAATAACCTTCTATGCGATGCTACACTCCACCCACCTAGGTCAAATTTAGGTGCCACATTCACAGTACATTCTTTCTCGAACCATCAGGGGGGACCCAGGTTAAGACATAAAAGTGGTATTGCTTGCCTGTCACCTATTGCTTGCCTGTCATCCACAGCTATCATCGCCTGAAGATGGACAAAGTCTGCTGTAGCACCAACTTCATCCACAGGGGGAATGTAGCATGATAGCCGTATCCCCCTCTCTTTACCCTCTTCCACAAGTCATAAACTTTACAACACTTCGGAATGCCCATGGCCATCTGGACAGGATCTTACCCCCACCGTTTGATGACTCCAACGGAATTGGAGGTCTGTTTAAACAGACATACAACCTTCGACATCTCCAATCATAAACTAAGTCCATGTGCTAATCTTAAAAAGGGGGTTTCAACGGTCCAGGCCACCAAGTTTTCTCAATTTTCCTCTGACTGTTGCAAAATTAACGACTTTCTTTCGCAGCCGGCCCGGCACCAGAAAGACACCCCTGGAGATTTACGACACCAAGAAACTGTCAAGAAACTATCGCATTCCCTCTTAAAAGCGAAACTCTAATAATGGTATTAAATTTAATGTGGTTTTAAACACACGTATGTGCATGTACTGATTTGTTATGTATCTCATATCCACTTGGTTAATGTTTTAGTATAGTGACCATTCTATACGTAATATGGTCCCGTTGTGTTGTGCTGATCATTATGATATATAGAAATGATAGCATAATCATCCCTGTGTTTTGATCGATCGGGTTTTAATACTTGTGCATACTTATAAAGAACAAACATGAAGTTATTTACAATGTACCGTTTCCTACATCTTGTATTAATCATATTATTGTTTAGTTAAAGTATAGCGAATGCGTGTGCTGTAGTTAGAATGCTTTAACGATGTTCTAGGTTATCAATTCAAGGTGCCTGTGATCATCTGAACCTTACAACGAAGTCTGCATCTAAACTTGTAACTTTGAGAATTTTTGGTTATGTGATACTTTTAATCTGTTTTAGATATGTAGGAATATTATTAATCCAAGTTAGAACATCTGTGGCTCATATGGTGAAATAAGACACAACCACGATAGGAGGGCTTTACTGATGAGTCAACTTCTCATTGGCTAAGTAAGGGCAACTCCTTATGTCTCGCCTCCAGCCGCTTACGAGCCGGAACATTCAAAAGCAACGCGGGCCGACCGCGTGGTGAGCTAGCTTCAAGTCTCGTATGTGTGGTTTGTTCTCTGTGTTCTTTAAGTCTTTTCTTTGTCTTTTAAAGTTGCAGTTTTTCTTTTTGCAGCGCTTTTGTTATTCGTTTTGCTCAAGTTTTCGCGTTTATTTTAAGTTTCCTGTGTACAGCAGTTTTAAGTAGTTCAGTATTGCCGCATTAGAAGATAGTTGACAGACCAGCCAGCCAAGATCTACTTCACGCTCTGCCATTTTCGTACCATACAAGTTTTCCAAGTTTTTGTTGAAGCTCGTGGGGTTAGAAACGCGCCAACTCCACCTTTATCTGTGGCCAAGATAAATCCTGAGTTGTACGCACGCAAGACGTCGAGTACTCGTGAAGCCCTCAGCCTAAATTGGGAAGGACGCCATTTTAAGTCACCAAGTCAACGTGGTCAAACCATCGGCAATAACCCAAAGACCTAAGCCACTAAAGACGCCTTGTCAGAGTTACGGTGTGCATCGAAAGACGGACGCCAAAGCTTCCCAAAATCGTGCCTTTGGACGGCTGGGCCAGGGTGGAATGCCCCGAACCACTCGAGTGACCTTCCAGGCGAGTACCATTTATGGCTTTTCTGGGTCCCCTGATGCTCGGGTCTTAATTTGGTCTTAAAACCACGCTTCAACATAGACTTATCCATGCCTAAGTAGCTTCTACCATACTATTCACGTTCAACGTAATTTGTTTAGTAATAACTCACTACGTCGTAACAAGCTAGTTCATAACATTGCAACGTTGGTAATTATTGCGCGACCGATAAGTTACATAGAGTCATCTTGGTTTCTGATTTTTAATTACTGTGATATGTACGTTTGCCATTATTCCCTGTTTCCCATACTGTGATATATAGATGTGTTCATCGTTGTTTTATGATTTTAACTCTGTGATACACTCGTTATTACATCAGATAGTCTGTTGATATTGCTTTGTTTTGCAATTAATAAACTTGTTTATAAACCTTTCGAATGTGCCACCTGGTGTGAGAGTTCATTCAACAAGGTCGAGAAATATACTTTGAATTCACTATTCAGACTTAGACTGATCAAGTTTGTTGTTCCCTCTTTAACTGGTCTCCAAATCTACCAGTGAATTATTTATATTTATAATAAACTGATCTGGTGGTGCCACTTTTTCTTAATTAATTAATAAATTTATATAATTTTAATTAATAAAGTTTAATTAAAATTAATCCAATTAAAGTGTAGTCTTAGGTTTGCTACACGGTCATGCCTTTTCTTACAGTGTATAAGTCTGTATTTGTTCCAAGGTTCTACCAGTGAGGAGACATTTGAGAAGGAAATGAGCATTTAGCATTCATTGGACCTCATCCATGTAATGCAGTATGAATTTGCTTGTGAATTGTTTGTAAAAAAAAAAAAATCTAAATGGCCATGTTCATGAACACGTTTTAGTCTCAAAATGTTTGTAAGTACAAACAAAACTTACATCTCTTTCTGACCATGGGTAAAGTGTATGTAACTGCAGTAAACATGGCTCCACTCTTTTCAGGTATGTTTGCTGCCATGTCTAATCTATGTAACTAGTAGTGTTGGTTTGTATGTAACATTTATTTCAGGTGTCACACAATTGTTGCACTGGGTATGAGATGTGAGCACATCTCTAATAAGGCAAACCACAAATGTTATTCCTGCACAATAAGCGTTTGATCAATTCACTGTTATTCAGTGTTTGAAGAATGTTTCTTTTACCTTGTCATCTTGCTGCAATTTTCTCCTCTGTTTAAGAGAACTCCTAGTCTTCTTAAAAGTCCTCTTCCCTAGTTTTCAGGTGTTTCAGCTCTTTTAGGTGTTAAGATGTGTAACGAGCGAGGGTGAGGGGAGGAGACAAACGCAGGTTGAACTGAACAAAACATGGGTTTATTGGGGATTTCACAAAGGCAATGAAACATAGAAAGAAAACAAACCTAGGAGGCGCATTAGGGGCGCATTAGGGACGCGAGGACGGACGAGAAGCGTCCGGGAGCGGTGACGATGAGCGTTTGGGACGCGGCGATGACGTCAATGATCCGCGTCTACCGTCTCAACCGTCCGTGTTTAAGTAGGGGACCTCACAGCTGGAGGCGATCAGTGCGATCGCCGTGAGGTCCCCTGATTGGTCCGGGGGACGGCAGATATGGCAGGCGCGGCCGGGTAGCGTGACAGTGCCCCCCCCAAGGAGTCCGAGCCGGAGCTTAGGACTCCAAGGAAGGACCGGTTTCGCCTCAGGAGGCCTCCTGGCCGGACGGACCCCAGGAGGGGATCGCCAGCCGTAGACGACGGGACGCTTGAGAGCAGAGCCGTGGACGACGGGATGCTTGAGAGCAGAGCCGTGGACGACGGGACGCTTGAGAGCAGAGCCGTGGACGACGGGACGCTTGAGAGCAGGGTCGACGAGGCCGCGATGCTTGAGAGCAGGGTCGACGAGGCCGCGATGCTTGAGAGCAGGGTTGACGAGGCCGCGATGCTTGACAGCAGAGACGAGGCGACGATGCTTGACAGCAGAGACGAGGCGACGATGCTTGACAGCAAAGACGACGACTGGAGGTTGCTGGAGAGCGGAGACGATGACGTGTGGCCGCAGAGCAGAGTCGTGGACGACGTGAGGCTGCCGAGCAGAGTCGTGGACGACGTGAGGCTGCCGAGCAGAGTCGTGGACGACGTGAGGCTGCCGAGCAGAGTCGTGGACGCCGTGAGGCTGCCACTGGAACTGCAGACATCCTGGGGGCAGCCACTGGAACTGCAGACGTCCTGGGGGCAGCCCACTGGAACTTCAGACGTTCCTGGGGGCAGCCACTGGAACTGCAGACGTCCTGGGGGCAGCCACTGGCACCAACATCCGGGAACGGGAGTGGGCACGAGCGGAGTGATGTGACCGTCCGTGTCCCAAACAAACGCAGTGCGGGTGTAGGTGTCGAGGAAGCTGACTGAGGCGGAGCGTACCACTATCGAGAACTAGGGGGTTCTGCAGCGAGGTTAGAACGATTAGGAATCCAACATCAAGAACTAGGGGTTCTGGAGCGAGATTAGAGCGATTGGAATCACGAACGCCAGAACTAGGGGTTCTGAGGCGTGTTTAGAGCGATTGGAATCACGAACGCCAGGAACTAGGGTTTCTGAGGCGTGTTTAGAGCGATTGGAATCACGAACGCCAGGAACTAGGGGTTCTGAGGCGTGTTTTAGAGCGATTGGAAGCACGAACGCCAGGAACTAGGGGTTCTGAGGCGTGTTTAGAGCGATTGGAAGCCACGAACCGCCAGGAACTAGGGGTTCTGAGGCGTGTTTAGAGCGATTGGAAGCACGAACGTCGAGAACAAAAGGATCGGGCAAAAAACAAGAGCGACTAAGAATGTAAATTGTCGGCAGGCAGATCGCTTTGATGCCTGGTTAGGGCGGTCCGGCTGGGGATCCAGCACCTTACCAACCAGTGCAGACAGGACAGGGCGAACGGGTTCTGAGGGCTGGAACCCCACAGCGTCGATGCCCGGGGCTTCCCAGGAGGAGCCAAAAAGCGTACTCCAGCTCCTCCAGGAATAGGTCTACGGTGCCCGTCCGGAGCACCGGCCACATGTGGGTGGCCCAAACCAGGGCTTCACCTCCCAGGTGGAGAAACAAAAAGGAAACCTTCTCAAACTCCGAGTCAAAAGGGAAAACATCAAAGTACGACCTGCACTGCACCACAAATGGCCAGCAGGAGGCAGGATCGCCGTAGAAACGGCCGAGGGAAAACAAAACGTCAGGTGAACCTGCCGTCTCCATTACAGGCGGATCATTCTGTAACGAGCGAGGGTGAGGGGAGGAGACAAACGCAGGTTGAACTGAACAAAACATGGGTTTATTGGGGATTTCACAAAGGCAATGAAACATAGAAAGAAAACAAACCTAGGAGGCGCGTTAGGGGCACGTTAGGGACACGAGGACGGACGAGAAGCGTCCGGGAGCGGTGACGACGAGCGTTTGGGACGCGGCGATGACGTCAATGATCCGCGTCTACCGTCTCAACCGTCCGTGTTTAAGTAGGGGACCTCACAGCTGGAGGTGATCAGTGCGATCGCCGTGAGGTCCCCTGATTGGTCCGGGGGACAGCAGATACGGCAGGCGCGGCCGGGTAGCGTGACAAGATGCATTATGAATAACTTTTATCTTTACTGGGATTCTAAGATATTTTCCAGAATTTTTTAACTAGGAGCAACTCTTAGCACCAAGAATCTTTATGAATACGGCCCCTATTGTTTATGCAGTGTTTGTGAATCTGTCGGAGAGTTTTTAGGAAGGTCCATTTTATTCGTAATTTACTCACAATTTGCTAAATTTTTACAAAGTTTTCATGAATGAGGATCAATGTTTTTACAGTTGAGAGGTACTTAATTTTAGCCAGATTACTAGACTTGTTGAAATTTTAAGCTGTGTCGCTGATGCCAAATATTTATGGATTAGCACTGAAGCTGGAATTATTTGTTAGTGTTACCTAATTATTCAGTAAAAACACCACTTGGGCCTTCCTGAATACCCATTTGCATTATATCCCAGCCTTGAAGTTTGCTGGGGCAAAATTTAACTGACCTCCATAATACTGTTGCCATTTTATCTCATTAATCCTGCCCTGTGCAAGCTATGAGTGGCAATATCCATTATTTAACTGCTATTTGCTATGCAGACAAAGCCCATTTCATCATCATATGCAAGTCCACAAAAAGCATACATAAAACATGTTTTTTGAAGTGTAACACTTGTATATTATAATAACTGTGTAGGTAAAAAATTAATAATTTATACCTACTTCTTGAGCCATGCTTACAGTGTTTCACAAAAATGTCTGGTATATTGTTTTTACTCAGTCATGCTCTGCCCAGAAAGTCTGAATTGTGTTTACACTTTTGTCTAGTTTGTGTCATGTGCATCTCATTTTATTAGTGTTGGCCGGTGTGCATGCATTTTTCTTAATTTTGTATCTTTTAGGGGTGCATAGATATAGATAATGGAATAGTGCAGATACTTTGCTCATTTACTCTTACTGATACTGATGTCCAATACTGCATTATGCCATAGGAAGTTAAACTAGTGTTGGCTTTGCTGAGTCTATTCAGTTACATTAGCACAGTGGAATAACATGGATTTTTTTTTCTCCAAGTGGTTAAAAACAGAAGATGTATTTGAGGTAATTGTACAGACTGGGGATTTCCTAAATGTTCCGTCCAAATTATGATCTGTAAATTGTCATGACCTGCACAGATTCTTCAGCTGGCAGTGACAAAAGCTTCACTGTAGAGAGGACATTACACTACACCCCAACCAGCCAACTAAAAGTCTGAAGAAGATATAAACTCACAGTGAATATTTAAGCCACCTCTTGTTTAACTGGCTTTTGAAATATTAGCCTTATTAATGAGTGAAATCTAAGCAAGAAGTTGTGAAAATTCTGGCACCTTGCAGAACCACTTTTGCTCTTGTGCATGGCCTTGTTGTTGGATAAATAGTGTTACATTGAGAGTTCCAGTGGCTGCAAAGCATGCCCAAATAACCATTATGCTTGATCACTGGTATGAGGTATTTGTGGTGATATTAGAAGTTTGGTTCATCTGTCTACAAGACATTGCTCAGAAGTAAGGGGGTTTGTTCAACTTGTAGCAACTTTTTATTAATTAATTTTTCCCCTAGCTATCCTTTCATTAAAAAAAATCTGTCTTTCTAATATTGCAGTCATAAAACATTAAAATGTCTGCTTTTCTTAATAGTAGTTTGGAAATAACATTATGATATTTTACTGACATTACTAGAAAATTTGAATGGTAGTAACCGCCAAACTGACAGAAGTTCTTATTTTACAGAGGTGGCCCTTGGCCATGCCTACTGATGATCAGTTAATTAAGTGCATTTGATTACCAGCTCCTGGCTACAAATTACCTTGCTAATTGCTGTGGAAGCAGTAAAGGTGTAATTAATTTTCACACATGACATATGGTAATTGGCTGACATTATTATAGAATGTGTTTATTATGGAAGGAGAATGTTATGTGGTGTCTGTTACCTCATATTAGATTGACCTAAATTTAGGACCTGGTGTACAACATACCTCGACATACATAAAATCACGGAATGAAAAGGATTGTTCCTTTATTTTCATACCATTATATGCACCTCTGCATGACTGGTATGTTTGAGAACTCTTGCAATTTTTTTACATGGGAGTTTGAAGTCATGTCCCAGAACTTACTGATTTTGAGGGTGGATCTACCACCGAGAGCTGAATAAGCCCTTACAAGTAATTGATACTAAGGGGGTGTATATATAAAAACAAAATTTATCAAAAAGTTTGAATAGAATGGTGTCAGAGTTTTGGCAGAACATGTTTCTCTCTACAGCAGCCAGCACTTGTTGGACTGTTCATGGTCTGTTGTAATGCACAGTGATGCTTATTTGATATGTGGATGAACAGTGTGAGAATGCAGACTAATTTCCAAAGGCCTTCTTAACATCATGGAGAGTTATCATGCTCCTGTCAAACAAAACCCACATCAGCCTGTAGCGCTACTCCAACTGAAATATCACACCACTAATGCTTGCATTTCCTGAAATACAGAGATTATGTAAAGTGGTGCTCAAAAGATTGTAAACAATTAGAACTATTTAAATTTTCTTCATAGAGATATCATAACACATACAGTGGTGCTTGAAAGTATGTGAATCCTTTAGAATATTCTATATTTCTGCATAAATATGACCTAAAACACCATCAGATTTTCACACAGGTCCTAAAAGTAGATAAAGTGAACCCAATTAAACAAATGAGACAAAAATATTATACTTGGTCATTTATTTATTGAAGAAAATGGTCCAATATTACATATTAGTGAGTGGCAAAAGTATGTGAACCTCTAGAATTACTTTATTTAAAGAACAGGGATCTATCAAACTGTAATGTTATTGTTCATGAGTCCACCATCAGAAGAACACTGAACAACAAGAGTGTGCATGGCAGGTTTGCAAGGAGAAAGCCACTGCTCTCCAAAAAGAACATTGCTGTTCGTCTGCAGTTTGCTAAAGATCACATGGACAAGCCAGAAGGCTATAGGAAAAATGTTTTGTTGATGGATGAGACCAAAATACAGTAGAAGTTTTGGGTTTAAAAGAAAAGTGTTATGTTTGGAGAAAGGAAAGCACTGTATTCCAGTATAAGAACCTTATCCCATCTGGGAAACATGGTGGTGGTAGTATCATGGTTTGGGCCTGTTTTGCTGAATCTGGGCCACGACGGCTTTCCACTATTGACGAACAATGAATTCTGAATTATATCAGAGAATTCTAAAGGAAAATGTCAGGACATCTGTCCATGAACTGAATCACAACAGAAGGTTGGTCAAGCAGCAAGACAACGTCCCTAAGCACACAAGTTGTTCTATCAAAGAATGGTTAAAGAAGAATAAATTTAATGTTTTGGAATGGCCAAGTCAAAGTCCTGACCTTAATCCAATAAAAATGTTGTGGAAGGACCTGAAGCGAGCAGTTAATGTGAGGAAACCCACCAACATCCCAAGGTTGAAGCCGTTCTGTACGGAGGAATGGGCGAAAATTCCTCCAAGCTGGTGTGCATGACTGATCAACATTTAGTTGTAGTTATTGCTGCACAGGGTGGTCGCACCAGATACTGAAACTTATAAAATATTGGATCATTTTCCTCAATAAATAAATGACCAAGTATAATAATTTTGTCTCATTTGTTTAACTGGGTTCTCTTTATCTACTTTTAGGACTTGTGTGAAATTCTGATGATGTTTTAAGCCATATTTATGCAGAAATATAACGAACTTTCAAGCACAACTGTAACATGAAGTTTATTTGCTAAAATGTGAACTTTGACATGCAAGAGCATTTTCTGATGTGCCCATCTCAGCACTGTGCTTGCACTTGGTGGATAATGGACCCCTAGATAATGATTAGTGTGACGCTATAATGAGAACCACTAAATATGCACACTATATGCACAGTATATCAGGCATTCACTGGAATATTAAATTAGATGAGAGAAGGAGAAAGGGATGCACGGAGCAGCAGAATGATACAGCAGAGCAAAGTCGACAATGAAATACCCCTAGCACCTCGGTCTTTCTTAAGTTGATCTATCAAGCTTGTGTAACTCTTTGTGTCAACAGATGCTTGTGCTTAACCATGACTGGTGTGTTAAGCATGTGCAGCTTAGGATATATGAAGGAAATAGTGCATATTTTACTATGAGTATTGTGCTGTTGCCTGGTAGAAGAATGCAAAGTAAATGTCAGAGAGGGACTGAAGAGTACTATATTGCTAAAAGCCCTGGTTCACTTATGAGGGTCCTGCTGCATGTCCATTTCCATTTGTGCTATTCGGGGCTTGGCATTTCTCCAGAGCTTCACAGAGGAAATGCATTGGTATACATTTATTTTATTTCCTTGTATATGAGCTGTTTGCTTATGAATTTAGCCAAACAGAAACCTCTTTGACATCCATACATTGATTTGGAGTTGCAGCCCCAACCAGGTGTGTCTCCCCTCCAAAATTCTCAGAATTCCAAGTAATCACACAGCTTTCAGAGATCAAGATGCTGAGTAGAGTAAACACATAGCTTTAGAGCCCTCTCAACACACCCTCCCTTATCACCCAGGGGAACAACAACAAATGCTAAATTAGGAGACAGAAAGCCTTGATACCAATAAAGACAGCCTCCTGAGTCGACAGACAAAAAGATCAGGGTTTGCTGGAGGTGGTGTTAAATTATTCATGGCTTTGTACGATTCGCTCTGAACAGATCACTCTCACTCTCTCAGTCTCACTCTCTCTCTCTTGGCACCCAGAGCAGATGTTTTCCGTAGGAATGTGTCTCATTCTATCCAGATACGTCTCTGCATTTACACCACCTGATAGACTCAGATTCATGTAAAAATAAATGCGACATCAATAAATCCCACGTTATACCACCTGCATCCTGTCAGAGCAATGTGGGAAATGATGACTTTCATTCTCAGGAGATTAAATCGATACTTGCATGAATCAAATATTTACTGAAAATGTAATTCCAGCTCACATTTTTTCATCAAGGAATCCTGTTACTCAAGAGGACTGAGATGATGAGGAGGCACTCTGCAAGAGCTCTTGAAAGCTATTGTTTCATGCACTACTAACTTTCCCCTATAATCATAATCCAGAGTCATTGACATGAACTTGCTTTTTTGCACCAATCAGTCAGTCATTGTCCCTGACTCTGTAAGAGCCTTCAATCATTTTTGTCACAATCTAATGGTGAACATTATGTAGTATACAATATACTTAATGTGCCATGGATAACTTGTGCTTTCATTGTGTGTTGCACATTCATTCAGCTTTAACAGCAATTTAACAGCAAATGTTAAATTGAAAAATCAATTTTTCGTGGAACAGTTTAATAACAGTATAATAACTCAGCAAACAAGTGTCAGTTTTTCAGTGTTTAACTGTTTCATTTAACAAGTTAGCATTTAAAAAAAAATATGATATGCTATCTGTACTTCCATCCGATAACTAAAATGGATGCCGATGCTGTTGGCAATGAAATTGAGATTGTAGGTAGATGTAAGACATTTAGAACACCTTTTAAAAATGTATTTATTTATTTTTTTAGACTCATAATTTTTTATATCCAGAAATAGTAGATTTGATTTTATCAAACTCTTCTGGATATGACATCGCAGTTGTATTTAGTTGTATTTAGTTTTTATTATTAATATTTTTTACTTTACATTTAGAAATGTATCAAAACAATTAAGAAATGTATATTTTGAATTTATGTCACGCCCAGCTCCAGTGCGCGCCACTGTGTTCGTCTCCTTCCCTCGCCGCCCACCGTTACAATTTATATATTCTCATCCCATCGATATTTTCACCTTGATTGTTCTTGACAGAGTCACTTTAGTTATGAGTGCAATGTCATGAACACCTGAAAGTCCAGGACTCTCCGCTCTGCCAACTGCTACATTTTTTTCCTTTGATCAACACCCACAGTTGCTTGGATTGTATGGTGTATCAGCTGTAAGCATCTGCTGTATATGGTAAGTTTAAATATCCTTAGATCTGAACAAGGGAGACACCTGAACAAGGGAGACACACTGGGACTGTGGTAGCCTAGCGGTTAAGGTACTGGACTCTGGACCAGAAGGTCCAGGGTTCAAATCCCACCTCTACCAAGCTGCCACTGTTGGGTCCTTGAGCAAGGCCCTTAACCCACAATTACTTGGATTGTAAGACTGTATCAGTTGTAAGTCGCTCTGGATAAGGGCGTCTGCTAAATGCTGTAAATGTAAATGTAAATGTAAATGCATATAAATTTCATAATTTCAGACACCCATTCAGCTTCCACTCTCTTATGTCCATGCAAACTGATCATGGATTAAGTGAGCATGTAAAATGAGTAAGTCCTAATTGGCAGCACAGAGTACAAGGAGGGAACCACATCTGAACAGGGTGCAAGTCTCTCTCTCTCACACACACACACACACACACGCTGGGAAGACACCAGAGTACCTAGAGGAAACCCATGTAGATACAGGGAGAACACACAAACTCCACACAGGCAGTGACCAGGTTAGGACTCGAGTCAATGGACATGCATTTAACAACATGGTGTCATTCCTTGGCTGTTTAAATGTCAAATTATTGGTAGAAATGTTTCAATTGGCCCAGGCTCTGAGTAAACTCATATTATCAGTATGTATCCAGTGTCCAGCCATATTTGTCATAAAATACTTACCTATTCCCATACATAGATCTTAATATACATGTAACTATTTTCTTACCCATTCATAACAGTTTTTGTAGTTGCCCCAGTCTGGTGTTCATGCTCTGATTCTTGTCCTTTAAATTCAGAAATCCCACTTCCACTGTCCTATATCACACAGTAAATAAGGTCTCACTACTCTCCTCTTACTTGTTTTTGCCTATGCTGACAGATTCATTGACCCAGACAATTGCTGCTGTGTTAAGGTCCTCCCTCTCCCCAATTGTTTATGTTGACTAGAATTTCCCTTGAAAGCATGCTAAATGATGGACCCCAAATTAATTTTTTTTTACATAACAGCATACCTGGTAATTTAGAATTATGAAAAGTATTTTTATTGCAACAAAACAGAACTTGGGAACTATAGACAAATTCACTAGCACATATACAAGTTAGTTTGTATATACAGCTGATTACCACAAACATCGCACCACTACTAGAAGTTCTGGGAGTTTCCTGTGTATTAAGAGGGGCTCCATGACTCCTGAGTTAGCCTGAGTGCCGGCTTTTCGAAAGCAAGCAAGTGAGAGGGCAAGAGAGAGAAAGATACTTATGCACGTAACCCAGAACTTTTCTGGAAATCACCATGAGGCGCAGTATGTGTGAATGCCAATGTCCAATACAAACACCTTGGACATTACCCAGACTTTATCCACCCAACTTCCTGGTACAAAATCTGAAAAATATCAGAGTAAGCTCATGTGAATACAGAGCTGCTAATGTTGCGGAGAATTCATAGCATGAGCTGGCTGTGCAAGACCTTAATGTGCATGTGTAAACCTGAATCAAGCTAAGCCGAAGAGTTGAATAGAATGATGAATCAGTCAGTCTGACTCAATGACCTGTTCCAGACCCGAAGAAAATCCATGGCATTATATGAATTAATGTTCTTTATTGTATTTTATTGTACAGGTAGTCCCTGGTTTACAATGGAGTTACATTTCAACAAATCCATCATAAGTTGAATGTATTGTACACCAAGGAGTTTAATATATACTCCATATATCAAAGCAGAGCCTACCTTAAGCATGTGTAAAACACTTCCATGAACCTATGGATGGGCCAATTTTACCTATTACTTTACCAAGTCCGATTAATTTTATGAAAATCTTGAATATCTCATGTAGTTTACTAAATAATGTATTGAAAGTGACACATAAAAACAAAATGGTTATTCCATTGGTGAAGTCCAGTATGTGCAGGAGTGTATCACACTGCACAAAGGCTGCTGCAGTTACTGACTTATTAAGAACTAGAAACTTTTCAAGAATTATTTTAGGTAAGTATAACTTGTTACCATGATTTTACCATTTTATTACTGACTTATCTCTACAATTATTGCTTTATTATTTTGTAACAACAAAAAAATTGACATTTAATTTATGCAGTTATTGAGTGTTTATTACAATTATTCTAGTTATTTCTATTTATTATTCTGTTTATTACAAATGTCAATTACTATGTAATTTCAGACATTTATTACCGTGTCATTACTGTATTTATTACAATGTTATTACAAGTGTTTGTTACAAAGTAAGTATAAGTGTTTATTATCATGTAACTACAAGGGTTTATTACAAGTGAGCAATGTTATTAGTTTGATTATTTCAACTGTATATTACAATGTATTTACAAATGTTTATTAAAGTGCTATTACAAGTGTTTATCACAATGTAATTACAAGTGATTACTGCAATGTTATAACAAAATGTAATTACAACTACATATTTCAATGCAATTGCAAGTGTTTATCACAATCTTATTTCAAGTGTATATTACGATGTAATTACAAGTGAATAATTCAATGTAATTACAAGTGTTTCTAACAGTGTTATTCCAAGTGTTTATTACAATGTAATTACAACTGCTTATTACCATGTTAATACAAGTGTTTTTTTCAAGTGTTATTAAAAGTGCACAATGTTATTAATGTGTTTATTACAATGGTATTTCAAGTGTACAATGAATTACAGGTGTTTATTTACAATGTTATTGCAAGTGCATGTTACATTTTTTTTTCTACTGCAATGTAATTACAAGTGTTTGTGGTATTACTGTATTAGTTACAATTTTATTACAACCATTTTTAAAAGTCATTACACACATTACATTACACAGATATATTATATGATCATGTCAAAATATTTACAAGTTTTTGTTATACAGTAAGCAAAATTGGCTACTAGTAATTATAAATGTTTATTACAATGTTATTTAAAGTTATTAATTCCCTGATTTTTTATATAATTATTTGCGTTTACTACACTGTTGTTTTACAGGTTGGGCATTAGCATAAATACTGTGTTACAATTACAATATTACCATTGTGGTAGCACTTTACAGATCGGTAACAAGTGGGTAATATTATGGTAATATCATGGTAACATGTTGTATTTACCCATAATTACTTGCCTAGCTGTTGCAAACTAATAAATGAGTAATTGTATAGGTACAGGTCAGTAAAAAAAAAAAAAAAGTAAAATCATGTTAACAAGTAGTAATTATTTTGTAGTTCTTAATGAATAATAAGCTAGTAACATTAGTGGTAATTAATTGATTATAAAATGGAAAAATAATGAAATAATGGTAATGGTAAAGAATGGTAACAAACTGTAATTTATAAATATAGTGCTCATTAAAATTACTCTATTTACAAATCTATATTACTATGTAATTTCAGACATTTATTACAGTGTTATTACTGTGTTTATTACAATGCTATTACAACTGTATATGTATGTATGTGTATATATATATATATATGTGTGTGTGTGTGTGTGTGTGTGTGTGTGTGTGCGTGTGCGTGTGCGTGTGTGTGTGTGTTTTGATATGAGTTTTATGGTGATGTTCCAGGACGATGTCTTTGAAGACATGGTCAGAAATGAATGCATCCTTACCACAGTTAAACAAAGGAAGAGTTATCAAGATGCTGGGATAATTTTTAGTTGCTAATACAAGTGAGCTGCTTTTGTTTGAAAAGTCAGTTAATGCGTTGGAGTAGAGAGGAATTTTGCATAAATATTTTCATAAAAGCATAAAGTATCCACCAGGCATTACATTTCATAAAGACAATGTCACTGCTCACATTACAAAAAAAGAAAGTCCACCAGGCTCATGTTTTGGTCTGGTCAAAGTCCAGTTTGTATCACACACTGAACTAGCCAATAAATCAGGGCTGAGCTGAACAATACTGGGTAACACTTTACTTTGAGGTCAACAAACATCATGAAATCATGAAGAAGTAATGAAATAATGAAGAAAAACATATATTTATCCTGCATGAAGGCATGCAATGACACATGCTCTCTTCTTGCATAGTCATGATGACTCATGATGTGTTGCATGAATGAATTAATGATTACTCACTCATGAAATACTGCATGCTATTTCATGTATCCTTATGTAAAATGTTACCCAATATCGACTCTTCTCTCATAAACATGTTGTCTGCAAGTTTAGCAGTACAGTGTCAACATTGATAGAAGTCAGGAGAAACACTATTCCGTATTATTTTTTTCATGGAAATCATTTTTGTTAAGATTATTGAAAATTGATGTTTGGGCTTGACTCATATTAATTAATTAATTGATTAATTAATTAATCAATTAATTTGTTGTTGTTTTTCTCAGGCTGTGAGAGTCTAAATAAAAATTCTTCAAATAATTAATTTGTTTTTTATCCATATATGAATTATATAAATGGTCTAGTAGCACTAATGGTCTTCATGAGGTCACCTGACACTGTGATTTATTAATTTCTGTGCCTTTTATTTCAGATACCACTGACTAATGAACATTAATGAACATTTGAAAGAAAAGAAAGTGCGAGATAAAAAGAAGAAATGAACATCACGGGCTGGTTTCAGTTCTGTGTTCAGCTGCCAGTACACTCCCCAGTGTTCTGGCTCTGATGAAAATGTGGGAATTGCATTTCATTATCTGCACTTTTTGGGTTAGTGCAGATCATGTTGCAGCTCACATCCTTTCATTCTGTCTGTCTGGGTTTGTGTCTTTGACCATAAATGCGTGGAAGTATTTTTTACATATTTGTAATACAGCTCTGCAAAATATTTTTCTTATAATCTACTTAAATTTACTTATAATGATCATTCCAAAGTCAGTATAATAGTGATTTGGTACAAAAGTATCTGCAAAAGGCTGAGTCACTGAGTAGCAAAGATGGGCAAAGGATCTCCAATATGTCAACAAATGCACGAGAAAGTTAAGAATGCCTAAAGCCATTTCTCAAACAAAGATTGGAAGGGATTTGCATAGTTCTTCCTGCATAATATAATTAAATGATTCAAGGAATCTGGATGTGTTTCAATGCATAAAGGGCAAGGGAGCAAGCTAACCTGAAAACCTGTCATCTCCAATCCCTCAGGTGGAACTACATCACTACGATAAATCTCTTCCAATCTTTCATTGAGTAACATTGTTTTAAGCAATTCAATAATTGTGTCATGCATTTTTTGTAAGACTGGAGTTCCTCTGTCCTTACTTGCTCATCAAAGATTTTTGCTAGACATTGCTAGCCCTAAATTCCCCCATGACAACTTTTTATTTTGTTTTGGAAAGTGCCACAGGCCAATGTGGGTTTTGTTTGACAGGAGCTTGATAACTCTCCATGAAGCTAAGAAGGCCATTGGACAATTAGTGTGTTCATTATCATACCAAATGTGCATCACTGACTGAATACACCAGACTCTTATTTCATCTTCAAACGAACTGCTAATCCTAGTGATTCACATACTTTTACCACACACAGATATCTAATATTGGATCATTTTTCTCAAGAAATAAATTACCATGTCTAATTTGTTGCACTGAGTTCTCATTACTTTTAAGACTTCTGTATGAATTGGGTGATGTTTTAGGTATTTTTCATTCAAAAACAAAGAAAATTCTAAAGAGTAAACATTTCAAGCACCACTGTATTTATTTGTTTGGACACTGAACTTTATTTGCTCTGGATTCCTTGGACAATATTTATGGATTAAGCCTCACTCCAGAAATGTTTTGAATTTTAAAGACCGTGCTGCATTTACTGATGAGAGCTATCAATTCTTTTGTATTTGGGATCATTAACAGAGACTCTGCCATATGAACTTCATCCATGAATGCTGTTTGAATGGTGGTGTGCTTTAGATACTATGGTGTGTCATTTACATTTGTCATATTCAAAAATCCAACCTTTAATTGAAGTACATTTGGGACATATTTATGCAAAAATATACAACAGTGGGTCATACATTTTAATTGACTTTAACTACAGACAGTACAAACCCAAGATATATCACGTTTTGTCTAGTTATTAATAAACACCCATTCCCGCATTTCAGGCCTGCAACCCATTCCAAAAAAAAGTTGGGACAGTTAAGCATTTACCACTTTGTAATGGTATCTTTCCTTCTCCCAACACTTAAAAGACAATTTGGAACTGGGGATACCAATCAATTAAGTACTGCAGGTGTTATTTTGTTCCATAAGTTCTGCAAACATAAGTTGTTGTGACATTTGGGGAGAGATCAGGACTGCAGGCAGGCCAGTCCAGTACCTGTACCCTCTTCTTACGCAGCCATGCCTTTTTAACCTGTGCAGCATGTGGTACGGCATTGCCCTATTGAAAAAATGTAGAGATGTGCCTGGAAAAGATTGTTGTCTTGAAGACAGCGTGTGTTGCTCTCATATCACAATGTACTTTTCAGCATCAATGCCACATCACAGAAGTGTAAATTACCTGACACAACCCCATACAATTTCAGACTTTGCTTTTTGGAGTTGTTGTCGATATCATAGTCTGGATAGTCCTCATCATTTGTGGTCCAGAGCACACAACATCCATTTCATCCAAAAAGTTTTGGAATACTGATTTGTCTGACCACATTACATGTTTCCACTGTCCATCCTGGATGCATCAGAGACCAGTTGTCAGAATATGATAATATCAGCTATTGATGAATGATGGTTCTTGGTGCAGTGCAAGATGCAAGTGTTATGTGGGGGCTTAGATCCCACACAAATTTTTTTAAGCGGAACCCAAGATGCAGATCAACAGACAGACAGTGAACAATGACTAGGAAAAGAGCAGATTTATTGTGATCAACAAGCGTGTATGGTGTGGTACGTGAATGTGAATGAGCGAGAGTCGGGTCGAGTCCAGGAAGTTGGCCGAAAAGAAAACCAGTGTGGAGACGGACGGGCGAGCAGCGGCAGCTTCCATGGGTCCTGGGCTGTGGAGATCAGCGGGGGGTCCAGACACTGAAGGTGTGGCTTATGTGTAGACTGGGAACTGGAGGAAGGAGAGTGAGTACCAGCAATCATACTCCTTGAAAAATAAATAGTGGCATGGTAACCAAAAACAAATGTTACTGGAACCTAGATTGCACTGAGGACAGAGCTTAACAGACCTTGAGGCAGAAACCAAACAATAAGCAGTCTGAGAGCTGAAGACGTGCTGAAAACTGTGGCCGGCAAGCTGGGAAGCTAACGGAAAGCTAATGCTAATGCTAGGCTATGCTAGTAGCAATTAAACAAAGAGAGAGCCAGCTACCGGTTAGCAGCAGAGACTATCTGGTGTCGTCTGGACGATCGATCCGTGTATTTGTAGATGGACGTCTGATGGTAAGATAATGTTCAGGTGTGGAGTGGGTGGAGGAGTGAAGGATAGAAAGCCAATCGATCACTGTGGAAGCAAACACAAATACAAGTACGCTGCACTCGGAGCACGTAAACAGCGGAGGTAAGGGAGCGTTAACAAATGGCAAAAATGGGAAAAAACGGAGCGGAGGCAGGGTGAACCCTGACAGTACCACCCTCCTCTCCCAAAGACAGACTCCGGGCGGTCTATGGGGCCTGCCAGGGATGGCCCTGTGGAAGTCACGAATCAACGGTTTATCAAGAACGGTGGAACAGGATACCCAGGAGCACTCCTCGGGCCGTAACCCTCTCATTCGACCAGGTACTGGAGCCCTCGGCCATGGTGTTGGACATCCAAAAGGCAGCGGATCCGTGAAGGCTTGGCCGCCAACGATGACCCGGCCGGGTGAAAGGGGGTCGGCCGGAGGGCTCAGGTCTGAGGAGACAACTGGTCTTAGCTGCGAGACATGGAAGGTAGGATGGATACGCATAGACTTAGGCAAAATGAGGCGAACAGAGGAAGGGTTAATTACCTTATCGTTGACAAACGGGTCGATATAGCAGGGTGCCAGCTTCCTGGACTCGACACGAAGCGGAATGTTGCGTGCCAACAGCCAGACACGTTGACCAGGAATGAAGGTGGGTGCCGGCCATCGGCGACGATCCGCGGAGCATTGGGCCGTGCCACAGGCCTTAAGGAGGGCTGCACTGGTGTCATTCCAGGTCTTCCAGCAGTGGGCGCAGATGGTGAGCGAGGGAGGGGACCGCCACTTTGGGTTCCAGGCCCGGGAAGAAAAGTGGTAGGTACCCCAGGGAGGCCTCAAATGGGGAGAGGCCCGTGGTGGAATTGGCCAGTGTGTTCCTTTGCCGTCAGGCAACGCAGAGTGGCCTCGATCTCCTGATTGGCCTGCTCAGCCTGCCTGTTTGACTGTGGGTGGAAACCGGAAGTGAGGCTCTGCTTACCCCCGAGGGCCTGACATTTCACATTTGACATTTACAGCATTTAGCAGACGTCCTTATCCAGAGCGACTTACAATTGATACAATCTTACAATCCAAGCAATTGATGGGTTAAGGGCCTTGCTCAAGGACCCAACAGTGGGAGCTTGGCAGATGTGGTGCCTGACAGAAGGCTCTCCACACCTGGGAGACGAACTGGGGACCCCTGTTGGACACAATATATAGCAAGATGCTGTGGACCTTGAACACCTGATCGAACAGGAGGGTGACAATATCTTATGCCGTGGGGAGCTTTGGCAGGGCAATGAGCCGAACGGCATTGGAGAAAACGGTCCATGACAGTGAGGATGACGGTGTTGCCCAGTGATGCCCAGTGATGGGTAGCCCAGTGGTGAAGCCCAGTCATGGGTAGAGGTTGGAGAAGGCATGCTGGGGGCTGGCGAGAGGCCTTATTGCGGGCACAGGTGGAGCAGGCGGCGATGAACTCTCGGGCATCCACTTCCATGGAAGGTCACCAAAAGTGGCGCCGGAGGAGCTCCAGAGTGCGGTGGTAGCCAGGATCCAGGAGTCATGGGCCCACTGTAGGGTCACGACGCGGGCCGATGTGGGCACGTAGAGACAGTTTGGGGGGTCCCCCTCCAGGGTCAGTCTCGGTCCCCTGTGCCTCTTGGGTGGCGCATTGAACTTATCAAGTGAGGCGGGCGATGAGGCGATCGGGCGGCAGGATGGTGACGACAGGTTCTTCAGGGTCTTCGGTGGTGAACTGGCGGGACAGTGCATTTGGTTTAATGTTCCGAGACCATGGGCGGTAGGTCAGAGTGAAGTCGAATAGCCCGAAGAACAGGGCCCACCTGGCATGTCGGGCGTTGAGGCGTTTGGCCAAATGGATGTAGGCAAGGTTGCGGTGGTCGGTCCAAATGATGAATGATTGTTCAACCAGTTGTTCATCCTTCCAAGCAGTGCCTCCACTCTTCTAGGGCCAACTTCACCGCCAGGAGTTCCTGATTGCCCACATCGTAGTTGCGCTCGGTGGGCGAGAGGTGCTTGGAGAAGAAGGCATAGGAGTGCAGACGGTTGTGAAAGGACAGCCCCCAAGCTGAAGACGTGCTGAAAACTGTGGCTGGCAAGCCGGGAAGCTAACGCAAAGCTAATGCTAATGCTAGGCTATGCTAGTAGCAATAGAACAAAAAGAGAGCCAGGTACCGGTTAGCAGCAGAGACTATCTGGTGCTGTCTGGACGATCAATCGGCATATTTGTAGATGCACGGCTGATGGTGACATGATGTTTAGGTGTGGAGTGGGTGAAGGAGTGAAGGATGGAAAGCCAATCGATTGCTATGGAAGCAAACACAAACACAAGGACGCCGCACTCAGAGGACATAAACAACGGTGGTAAGGGAGCGTTAACAAATTGCGAAAATGACAAAAAAAATGGAGCGGAGGCAGGAGAAACCCTGACAGCAAGTGCTTGAAGCAGTGCTTGATGCAAGATTCCTTGCATCATTTAATGATACTGTGCAATGTATAGTGAAAATGTTCTTTGAGGAAGATTATTTTTAAATGTTTCAATAATTTTCTCATGCATTCGTTGACAAGCTGCAGATCCTCTGTTCATCTTTGCCTCTCAAAGACTCAGCCATTCATGAATACTGCTTTTGTTCCAAATCACGATTATTATCACCTGTTGACATCATCTGTTTGAAATCTCATAATTATTTATTTACCTCATTACTAGTTCTAAATATATTGTGTACCAACCTATTTTTTGGATACTTAGGTACTTTAACAAATTAAATGACGTTGACCAGACATAAAAATATCTTGGGTTCAACATCAAAATGTAATGTAAGACACAGTGCATCTTTTTTTATTTGCATTTTCCATACCATCTCAACATTTTCTGATTTGGGGTTGGAGGCAATTATATGGAGACAAAATATCACAAACTTTCAAATACCAATTTACTATATATCATTCTTCTGTATGGACTCTTTTTTGCAAAAGGGTTCTTCACCAAGCAAAAGAGTGATACCTCTAGAGATGATACCTCTAGAGATCAGCTTGATGACAGCCTTCCAAGATGGGGTGAGATTGAGGGAGCAGTGAAGAATGCAAGGGCAACTTCTGCCTCAGGACCAAACAAAGCTCTGCACTGGCTGTACAAATGTGTTCCAGATGGCCAGAGGTTCCTGTGGAAGCAAATCATCCTAAAAGCTTGCCAAAGAGCAAGGGGATATAAATCCCCATGCAGGGAAAAGGCTGCCTCTAACATCACCCAATTCTGGCAAATCAACCTACTAATCATTGAATGAAAGATAATCTTTAACATCATTACTCAAAAATTGAAAACTTGCCTAAATACATTACAATATACAGTACATACCATCATGCTACTGTTAGACCCTGCAAGGCTCTCATCCCTCACTTGCCTCAGCTCAATTGTAAGTTGCTCTTGAAGGGGCGTCTGCTAAATGCTGTAAATGTAAAATCAAATCACATCTCTCAGGCTTAGCTGTTGTATAATGACATTTATATTGCAATTTAGTTTGGCTCTGGAACATCTTTTGTGAGAGTATGTACTTCCACATGATTTTTCTAACATTTATCATGGTGAATGGGGTACAGAGCTCCATTTCCATGAAAGCGTATCCCTTCTGTCCCCTGAAGCCGCTATGATTCTGTCTGCTCCCATTTTTCTTCTTCTTCATTCTCCCTCCCACTCACTCCAAGTCTAACTGCTCCTCCTTCCACCTTGCACTGTCCTGACAGCCCCTTCCTCTCCCTCCCTTCTCTTCTCTCTCTGCACTGCCTACATGCTGTCTGTATGTGAGTTGGTCCATGTTCTGTTTGCTGTATCTTTATACATGCTCACATCAAGTGGATGATTTCTGAAGCGAGTGGGAACACCTAACAGATATCTCACTTCACCGCCTGTAGTCATCTATTTATCCGTCGATGTTTTGACTACTTTGTCTCCTGACGTCCGATCAGTTTTTCTCTGATGGCATCTACTGACTCACCACTGTGCGCTGGATTTAACAACTAGCCCTCTTGGATGCAGTAGCAGATCAATGCAAGCAGCTCTGCAGTAGTTACCATTCTGGTAAGACTCTTTTTTTGATATGGCTTTAAGAGTAAAAAATCTGTGATTATATAAACATTTGATTAATGCAGGATGCAAAAATAAGGCAGAGAATGTAAAAGATGCAATGGGACAAAATGTCCCAGATATTGTAAAGCTGTGCAAACACCCCCAGTATCATATCAGAATCACAACATTTATTTGGTCTGTATCTCTGTAGGAAGCAGGTAACAGATATCTGCACGTTTTAAGGGGCAAGCTGGAGCTTTACATAAAAAGTTGTTTGAATATGTTCAGAGCATTTTTAAGTCATGTTATAAACCACAACTGCCTAACAAAGGGATTGTTAAATGTACAGCAGTATAGAGTTTTGGCTTACTCGGCAACAGCTCTCCTTAGTTCTAGTGTAAGTTCTAAAGTTCCTATAAGATCAACTGCCTCATTAATCCCCTCCCAATCACGATGCCTACAAGCAGTATGTGTACTTTAGGTTACAACGTAACATAATGTATGTACCTGAGATTTCTTTCCTTTTTGACTTTTTAAATCGTCAATACATGGGAAGTGTTTGGGTAACATATATAGGGCAAGAATTGTAACTTGACTGTATCTGTGGATAACATCAAGTGCACACAAATGTCGTCCAGATTCTAAAAAAATATTTCGTTTGTGATATACGCATTGTTAATGCTATAATGTACACACCTCTACAATCAGAGATCACAAATAATATATTTTGCATCATGTTATCATTTATCATATAGCATGCTTCAGTCTTTTTTTTAGCAATAAACATGCTGACATATAATAATCTGGCCATTATTCCTTTTAATATTCCACAAACTCAATGAAGATGGATAAGGACTGTTTGTTAGGAGCATTTTTTAATTAGCATTAGCAAGACTTTAATATTTTTGGTTTAAGCACTCCATGGTGGCCTTTGATTTATATTTTGGATTATTGTCCTTGAAATACACATGACTGAACAGAGTGTTGTGGATCCATGTGGGTTTAGTGCTCTGATGATGATGACCTCTAACAGCCAGGAGAGGTTATTGCAGAAATGGATGGTTGCTCCTGAAGTGGACCACCCACAGGTATTCTTCTCCAGACTACAACGTTCCAAGTGCACCTCATATTGCTGCATGTGGCCATGGCATTTAGAATCCAACAGGGAGAGAGCCACACATGCTGATTCCCATGTAGTGCCAGTGAAAGTGGTGGTTCAGCTTCAGTGCAGTGTCCCTGAATTGATAGGGAGTGAAGTTAATTTAAGTTAATGGTGATGCTACAGATATTTAGGATTTCCTCAAGAGAATTTGTTGTGGTGTCAGATTGGTGATTCTGCATAGCAAAACATGACTGAATGAGTATTGTTTCCCCAATTTTGCAACTCCAAGGCATACTGAGATTCAAGATCCAAGAAAGGCATAGCAAACAATGATAAAAGGGCACTTCAAAGGCAGACAGGCATGGATCAATACACTAATAATCAGTAGCAGTCTCACAACAACATACCAACTTACTCACTTTTGGTGGATTGGAGAAAACACTTACAGACAGGTTAAGACCATGCCAAACTCTACACAAACAATATACAGAGGTGACCATAGAAACCTGTAGCTTTGAGGCGTCAATCCTACCTACGCTATGCGCTATCCTACCACACTATGGCAAGTTCAAAGTGACAAATTTAAATACAGCATTATTGGATTCTGAGCACTGTGCTTCTAACATGACTGACAGGATGAAAGCTCCATAAAGGGCTCACAGTACAGATGACATTAAATATGAAAGAGAAAAGTCCAAAATATCAGGAAGAGCCCAGCCACAGATCAGAGTACACACACTGTAGAAACACAATAGCCTAGAGAAAAATTCGATAACAAGGTCAAGGTAACAGTTCAGGGTTCAGATACATGAGAGATCAATACAACAAAGCAATACCAAGGCTCTGGCAAGTATAATACTCCTAGTCAATATCAAACACAGTAGCTAAATCATAATATAGGATAGCAGATAGGGTAATCCATATTCATCAAATAGTTTCAAGGCATGGGTCAAAAACCAGGAAATCCACAGAACAAGCTCGAGGAAACAGGACTCTACGCTCTGTAATACATACTACCCACTGTAATATTATCAGGGGACAAAGAGACAGATTTATACAAATGCACCAACTATTTAGGTGAAGACAAGACTGTGTGACCAGCAGTGATGACTTAGTTGTTACGGTACTGGACTACTGATCAAAAGTTTGAGGGTTCAAGCCCCAGCACTGCCAAGGTACCACTGTAGTGCCCTTGATCAAAGCCCTTCATTATCAATTACTTGGATTACAGCTTGAAAGATTGTGTCAGTTGTAAATTGCTAAGGACTAGGTAAATACAGTCAATTACAAAATAAATTCAACATAAAGGAGTTGTTGGGATCAAATGAAATTGTATGTGTGAATGTAATGATGATATATTAAAGAGACTATAATATTAGATCAAAAGGATAAGTTTATTGGGGAAAACTAAAACTGAAAAGAAACCCTGGAATCCTGTTGGGCCACCTCTGGGCAACATAGATCCTGTAGATCCAGCACACTCGTAGGTTGTCAAGGCTGGTGTCCCAACTGGTCCCATAAATGCTCAATTGGCAGTAAGTCTGGGCAGGCCAAGGAACTGTTGCAATCTGGTGGAGACATTCCTAGGAACCCTTGCTGCATTATTCTGCTGAAAAATGCCAGTTGGAAGCCCTGCCATCAGAGGCAACACATGTTCCTTGTATCACTACTAAGGGTGACTGACTGTCATACAGTGGTGCTTGAAAGTTTGTGAACCCTTTAGAAGTTTCTATATTTTTGCATAAATATGACATAAAACATCATCAGATTTTCACACAAATCCAAAAAAGAGATAAAGAGAACCCAGTTAAACAAATGAGACAAAAATATTATAATTGGTCATTTACAGTCGTATGAAAAAGTTTGGGCACCCCTGATAATTTTCATGATTTTTCTTTATAAATCATTGGTTGTCCAGCTCAGCAATTTCAGGTAAATATATCATATAGCAGATGAACACCGTGATATTTGAGAAGTGAAATTAAGTTTTTATAGGTTTTACGAAATTGTGCAGTAATTATTCAAAAAAATTAGGCAGGGTGCATAAATTGGGCACCCTTGTCATTTGAATACCTCTTTAGCACCTATTATTGGAACACAAATTTGTTTGTAAGCTCATTGACCCTTGACTACCTACACAATGAATCCAACTATGGTAGAAAGGTGTTAAGGTGGCCAAGAGAGGAGAAAATTTTTCTCCTCTTTGCATCTTCTCTGAAGAGTGGCACATGGAGCCTGAAAACAACTCTCAATGGCCTGAAACAAAGGTTGGTTCAACATCATGGTTAGGGAAAGGGAAAAGCTCTCTCAGAGATTTTCAGCTGTCAGTTTTTTCCACTGTGAGAACAATGGAATGGAAGACACAAGACACAGCACAGTTCTATTTAAAGGAACTCCGAAGTGGACAGACCAAGAACAATCTCAGATAGGCGAGGCCGAAGGATGGTGAGAACAGTCAATAGTCAATCCCAGACCACCTCCAAAGACCTACAACCTCACTTGCTGCCAGATTGTGTCACTGTTATCGTTCAACTATCAGCACACTTTGCACAGGAGAGGCTGTAATGGAAGAGTAATGCAGAAGAAGCCTTTTCTGCAGACACGCCACAAACAGAGTCACTTTAGTGGGCTACCGCACATTTGACAGTCCAGCTTAATTTGGAATAAAGTGCTGTGTACTGTGAAACTAAAATTGAGTTATTTGGACATAACAAGGAGCGGAAAAGGAACACAGCATCCCAAGACAAACACTTGCTACCCACAGTAAAATTTGGTGGCGGTTCCATAATGCCCGCGGGACTGTGTGGCCAGTGCAGGTACTAGGAATCTTGTTAAAATTGAGGGTCGCATGGATTCCAGTTAATATCTCCAGATTCTTAAGAACAATGTTCAAGAATCAGTGACAAAGTTGCACCGAGGCCAACGACCCCAAACCCTGCTCATAATCTACTAAGGCATTCATGCAGAGGAACCAGTACAACGTTCTGGAATGGCCATCTCAGTCCCCAGACATGAATATTACTGAAAATGTGGGCTGTCCATGCTTGGAAACCATCAAAGATGACTGAACTGGAGATGTTTCTAAAGAAGAATGGTCCAAAGCACCTTCAACCAGAATCCAGACTGGAAGCTGTAGGAAGCGTTTAGCGGCTGTTATTTCTACAAAATGAGGATCTACTAAATATTGATGTAATTTTTCTGCTGGGGTGCCCAAATTTATGCACCTGCCTAATTTTGTTTGAATAATTACTGCACACTTTCTGTAAATCCTATAAACTTCCTTCACTTCTCAAATATCACTGTTTTTCATCTGCTAATATGATATTTTAACTCAAGTTGGTGCAGCTGAACAACCATATTTTATAAACGAATCATGAACATTATCAGGGGTGCCCCAAACTTTTTCATATGACTGTCTTATTGAGGAATATGATCTAATATTACATATTAGTGAGTGTCAAAAGTATATGAACCTCTAGGATTAGCAGATAATTTGAAGGTGGAATTAGAGTCAGGTGTTTTTTTTTTACAAATGGAGGAAATTCAAGACCATTGTTACCCTCCCCAGGAGTGGTCAACCAACAAAGATCACTCCAAGAGCAAGGTGTGTACTATGTCACAAAGGACCCAGGGTAATGCCTAACCAGCTGAAGGCCTCTCTCATGTTGACTAATGTTAATGTTCATGAGTCCACCATCAGAAGAACACTGAACAACAATGGTGTGCATGGCAGGGTTGCAAGGAGAAAGCCACTGCTCTCCAAAAAGAACATTGCTGCTCGTCTGCAGTTTGCTAAAGATCATGTGAACAAGCCAGAAAAACTGGAAGAATGTTTTGTGGACAGATGAAACCAAAGTTGAAGTTTTTGGTTTAAAAGAAAAGCATTTGGAGAAAGGAACACACTGCATTCCAGCATAAGAACCTTATCCCATCTGTGAAACATGGTGGTGGTAGTATCATGGTTTGGGCCTGTTTTGCTGCATCTGGGCCAGGACGGCTTGCCATCATTGTTGGAACAATGATTTCTGAATGGGCTAAAATTCCTCCAAGCCTTTGTGCAGGACTGATCAACAGTTATGTGTGGTTGTAGTTATTGATTCACAGGGGGGTCACACCAGATACTGAAAGCAAAGGTTCACATACTTTTGCCACTCACTAATATGTAATATTGGATTATTTTCCTCAATAAACAAATGACCAATTATAATATTTTTTGTCTCATTTGTTTAACTGGGTTCTCTATCTACTTTTAGGACTTGCGTGAAAATCTGATGATGTTTGAGGTCATATTTATTCAGAAATATAGAAAATTGAAAAGGGTTCACAAACTTTCTAGCACCACTGTATGCGATGGCTCCTCAGATCATCACACCAGCAGATGGGGCAGTGTGTCGCTCCACATCAAAAAGGCAGGATTGAAGCTCTCACCACAAGGACTCCTTATTCAAACCTGGTTTCATCACTAAAGACAATTCAGTCCATGGCAGTCCAGGTTTCTTGATTGCAACACCACTGCAAACAAAGGTGGCTGGCTGTCAATTGGCATGACATGATGGGTGCCATGACAACAAATTTCCTTTTGCTAAGCACCTGTAAATGGTCCGGACCTGGCAGGGTGTCTAGTGATGGTGCCACCTATGTCAGGATGGATGACAAAGAAACAGTGCACCAAGAGATACATTACCCCAAAGTGGCCTCTGAGAGTTTTTTTAAAAAGCAGTAGGGAAGCAATTTAACACCCTCTTGTAGCTCAGACTCAGTGTCTAATCAGATCACACCTATAATCGTTTACATATCTGCCTAAGACATAACTGCTTGCCTAGTTTTGTAGCAATCCAACATTTCTACTTTGGTGAGGGAATTAAGATCAAGAATTACCCATACACTGCTCGAGTAACTGTGTTCTAACATGAAATTTGTGAAAACAGGTGAGTTGGCAGATTTGTGTGGTGACATCATTATCACATGATATTTTGGGGAATAGAAAATATTATATCAATATTGAAGGCTCATTGATTTAAATTCTGGATTTTTTTTCCTTCAGCAGTCCACCAATTGCAATCTATAGGCTTTTACTGTACAACTTAGCCTATCAATCAAATATAATATCTAATTGGTATTCCATATGGAGTCATAAATGGTGGCTTGTTATTTAGACATTATGTTTCACATAACAGTATTTGACTTTGAAAATGTATTTTTTTCTCCTCCTAAATGTTTGTTCAGCATGACTAGTTAATTATCAAATGAGATGCTTGGTAGTAGACAATTAAACAAATATAATATATATAAAATAAATAAATATATAAAATGAGATCACTAATTTGAAACTATACTGTGTTATTCACTGTTCCACTGAAAACTAAAAGTAGATAGCTCCCCAATAAGGTTTTGTGAAATCATGTGAAGGTCATGAAAAATACACCAACACAGTTGAACTTCAGTAATATCAAGCAACTGTGATTTGGGAAAGATAATGGTTACATTAGGAAACACACCAATTAGCCAAAACTGTACTCTCACTTAATAGATAAGATAAATAAAGGTGAGAATTAGTATGTAGTTTGAGCCCCCCACTCCTTTTTGCTGCTACCATAGCCTTACATCTTCTAAGAAAGCTAATATTTTGGAACAACTGTGAGGTCAGGCATTGATGTTTACCACATTTTAACCACATTAGCCTTGAGTGTGGTTGAAATTATGGCCCATAGGAAAATAAACTCACAAGATATATCCTTAATATCTCTCTATCTTCTCCTAGACAACAGTCAAAGTCAAAGTTATTTATATAGCACTTTTTACAATGGAACTCCTAAGCCCAACCCCAAATTGAGCAAGCCTAGGGCTATAGTTGCAAGGAATAACTCCCTAAACATTGCAAGGAGGAAACCTTGTGAGGACCAAGACTCAAAATGGACCCATCCTCCTTGAGCTGCTAAGCTGATATAAGTTAGAATTCAACTAAGTTATCTCATCAATAAGTTTGTAGTAATAGGTTAAATAAACAGAAGCTAAATAAATATTAATAGAGAATACATATTATAACATCATAATAATTAAAATAAAATATATGTTTAGACTAATAAACACACAGCAGTGAGATCAAATAGAAAACAAAACAAAAAAATAGATAATTAAAGTCTCATGTCTCTCAGGATTTTATCTTGAATTAAAATATTCCAGTAATCTCACAAATCTTCCCTTGAGTTTTAGCAGAGGTCTTACTAAAAGCTCACACTGCATCTGATCTGCCATCATCTCGTGATTCTCATGTTTATCTGCTGCTAAGAAAAAACGAAGCTTTCAAAATGAACTTCAACATTTCTCATCCATACCAACAAGTTCTTTAGTTGAACATGAAGCATTTTTACAATAAATACAGCTTGGTAAATAATGGCATTTCTAGCCTTTTAATGGCCCTGTACTTAACAATGTTTTCCCTCTAAAACATTTTTTTTCAGAGTTTGAATAGACACCCATTACTGTACTTCTTCACATTTTACACTTAACTTTAGCACATAAATGTACATTCATTTTTTTTACTTTTGTCTTCAATTATCAATTATATTAATTATATTAACGATATTGCAAATATTGTCTCTTTTTAACATTTAACATAGAATGTGCCAAAATGCAATATATAATATGACAATATATAATATGCTGTGTTGGTTAGTGTGTCTAATTTTAAATTTTAGACTTAGTAAGCCTGAAATTCTACCATCTGCAAACCTACAGTTGTAATGCTTGGAGAAATATTTGCATCTGCAACAAGCAACCATACATCTAGACAAGTTCATTATAGCACTGGTTGTTTTAAATTATTGTTTTAACAATGCATGTGTTTGGGTGTTTTGCCATTTTTTATTTCCACTGTCTTTATGATGGTCTTATTTAATTATCCAATTAAGTTTGTAATCCTCCACAGTTTGATAAAGGACTAACTGAATATTCTGTGATGTCTTATTTATTTCCCAGTGAAATTAGTGTAGATTGACATGTTAGGATTTCCTAATGATTCAGGTAAATAGGTATATGTAATTGACATTTTATTCTCATGCATTTAGTTACAACCCCAAATCAAAAATGTTGTGACAGTAATGTATATAAAATAGTTATTAGGGCTAGATGGTATCAATTCTTCTTTGTAGAGAAGTTCTGACATAATATGGCAAGGTCTAAAGTAAAATAGGGCTTATTAGGGTCAGATTCCGTTGCGGCTGGCTCTTTACTTTGTCACACTTTGATCCTTCGACCTGTTTGGCAGCGGTGACACAAGCTTCCGTTCCTGTACTCTAAGCTTTCATTGATTATACTGTGTACTCATGAGTTTATACTACCGATCGTTGTTCACTATCGATGTTGCTCTGTTTCCCATTTGCTGTGTTTCTGGCACTGTATGTTTATCAGCGTTTTTCTTTTGTTATGCTGAGCATTCATTCCTGGTTAGCTTGGTTGATAGAGGCTCACACTGTAGTGATCTGGGTTCAATCCCTGCTGCCTATTTCCTTTTATTGTTCTCGCCACACAGCCCAGCTAACTGCACTTGGGTCTGCTTCACCGAACCCTAACAATAATAATCTGATTTCAAACAGGTGATGTAAGCATGATTTGGTACAAAAGCAGTATCCACAAAAGGCTGAGTCTTTATAGAGCAAAGGTGGGCAGAGGATCAAATGCATGAGAAAGTAGCTGGACAATTTATTTAGACAATTCCAATCAGAGAATTATTTTAAACTACTAGCAAAGGATAAAATTTGAGTACATCTGCTGGCTCACCTCTGAAAGTGTATTGCCCTTCACACAATCAAGAAAGAGAAATATTGAAAAGTTCCTCACAACAGTGTTCCTCAAAGAAGTTTGTTTTTGCATATGTGTCCCTCGACACTGTACATGATATCATTAAACAATTCAAGGAATATGGAGAAATTTTAGTCCATTATGGGCAAGGGTCCAAGCCTAAGCTGAACACCAATGATCTCTGATGCCTCAGATGGCACTGCATCAAAAACCGCCACTCATTAATAGATGATATAAACACATGGGCAAGGGATTAGTCTGGCATACCATAGTCAAGCACACAATACCTTCCTTTGTTTTAAACATTTCAGTAATTTTTTCATGCATTTGTTGAAAAACTATAGTTCCTCTGCCCATCTTTGCTCCTCAAGAACTCATCCTTTAGTCGATACTACTTTTGTACCAAATCATAATTACAATCACCTGTTGACATCACCTGTTTGAAAACACATTGTTTTATTATTATTATTATTATTATTATTATTATTATTATTATTATTATTATTATCATTATTATTGTTGTTGTTATTATTATTCAAATAATGGATTTATTTATTTATTTATTTATTGTTTTCATCTCATTACTAGCCTTTTTGGAATGTCTTGCAAGTGAAATTAACTTGAACAGACAAAATTTGTCTACAATGAAATAAAGTCGAAGTATACGTTAGGAACAATGCATGTGTTTTGCTTTTTTTTTGTTATTTATTTATTTATTTATTTATTTTTATTGTTTCATTTTCTGTCCTGTTCTGATTTGATGTTGTACATTAGGGATATTAGTTAGGGTTAGCGGTCTCTCTAATCTTCAAAATGATGATACACTAACTTTGTGCATTTTTGCAAAATCTTTCACATAAAAACCCATTTGAGAGTGTCTACCAGGTAACAGAAACATCTGTACATATTTTTGAGGGGCAGGCAGAAATTTCTCATCTTTAATTATTGGACTAGGTTCTGAGCAATATTCTAAGACTTTAGAAGTGCCAGATGTCCAGTAGGTCTCTTTTTCCTGCCAAACAACACTCAGTAAACTGTGAAGCGCCACAGGGATGCAGAATTTTACATTATCACTGCTTCCACATATATAAGCACAATCATTCCACTGGCATGTCATAGCACTATCTAGAATAACATGTTTTTGCATTATTGTAAGATTATTGTAGATTAAGTATATCAGAAGTTGAATCTTGGCAGGATACTTTTATTTAGCTGTATAATTATGCAGAATAAAATAAACATATCTGTAGAGTGGGTAAGAATGTTTTAGGTACCTGATTTTCTCTACTGTTTGTATGTAAGGGGGTTATGAATGGAGAAATAAAACAAGCCCTGGCAATGGCTTTTAGAGAGACAACTGTATGTTTTTTTGGCAAAGTTAGCAAACTGTGGACCAGCTATCATATGTTAGGCCAAAATAAAATTGGAAAAAACTTAAATAAATAAATAAAAAGGGAAGGAATGCTTGATTGATATCCAAAATACTGTGCACAGTGCAATTTCATCTGCCTTTACTGTAAGGTACATCAATATTTATCACATTTCCCATTGCAAAGTAGAAACCACAATAAGATACTGAAAGAAGGGAGAAAAAACACAATAACAGATAAATCAGATCAGTTGCTGTGTGTGGATTTTCACCCTGTTTTTGCCACTTTCCATTTTTCATTTTCATATGTTCATATGAACTTTAATAAGGAGATGGAAAACAACCCTTAAGCAAATAAATAATTTTATATAATAATAAATTAATTGACAGGATCTAATTTAAACTATATATACGTATATACACACATATACAGTGGGTCAAAATAGTATTGTAAAATATTGTGCAACATTGTAATAATATGTAACATATATGTAACCTTGTAACATTACCTTTGTTGGCAATGACAGAGGTCAAATGTTTCCTGTAAGTCTTCAACAGGTTTGCACACACTGTAGCTGGTATTTTTGCCCATTCCTCCATGCAGATCTCCTCTAGAGCAGTGATGTTTTTTGGCTGCACAGACTTTCAACTCCCTCCACAAATTTTCTATGGGGTTGAGGTCTGGAGACTGGATAGGCCACTCCAGGATGCTTTTTCGGTCCAGACGACGAAGGGTTGTACTGAGCCGTCAAGCCAGTGCCTCCATTCCTCGAGGGCCAGCTTGACCACAAATAGCTCACGGTTGCCCACATCATAATTGCGCTCAGCAGGGGATAGGCATCTGGAGAAGGCGGTGCAGGGGTGCAGTTGGTTGTCCAGGGCTATGCGCTGGGACAAGACAGTCCCCATGCCAGTGTCCGAAGCATTAACCTCCATGATAAATTGACAGCTTGGATCTGGTTGCGCTAGGACGGGCACCGTGGTGAAAAATTTCTTGAGCCACTTAAAAGCCAGGTCGGCCTCGGGTGTCCACTTGAACTGAGATTTGGTGGACGTGAGCTGGGTGAGGCGGGCCACCACCTTGCTATAGTCCCAGATGAATCGGCGTTAGAAATTAGTGAATCCCAGGAAACGCTGGAGTTACTTTCGCCCTGAGGGTTTGGGCCACTCTGAGACTGGTGAGCACCAGTTGGACGTGCTTGGTGTTTTCCTCCCTGGACGGTGAGAAGATGAGGATGCCATCGAGATTGAGGAAGTCCCGAAGCACGTTGTTGACCAGTGCTTTGAAGACTGCCGGGGTATTGGTGAGGCCGAAGGGCATAACCAAATGTTGTAAGTGCCCTAGAGGGGCGTTGAAGACAGTCTTCCACTCGTCCCCTTCCTGTTTGTGGAGGGTAGGCGTTCCGCAAAATCTTAAAAAATTTCTTTAAAAATTCCACAACGTGATTTCCTGGATATTTTTTCTCATTTTGTCTCTCATAGTTGAAGTGTACCTATGATGAAAATTACAGACCTCTCTCATCTTTCTAAGTAGGAGAACTTGCACAATCAGTGGCTGACTAAATACTTTTTTGCCCCACTATATATACTAGACCGTTTATTACGAACAGAATCCTAACAGTGTGTAGGACTGAACTATTTATAGCAGTGGTTCAAGTTACACCGAATGAGTGAGAAGAAAACACAACATTACACTACCACCGCTTTGAACTTGTCACAGCAGAAATCAGTATTTTCAACTGCCTCTTTATTGTTAGTCTTATATTTCAGTTCATAACTGACAGGAGTACTCAAAAATATCAAGATATTTTCATCTGTTTTTATAACTCACCTCCCTCAAGGTTTAACATTCAGAGGTGCTTTTCTGATCATCTCTGTTTTATAGTTTGTGCATATTCTGTCAGTTCAAACATGTCTGGCCTTTTTCTTTTGACTTCTGTCTTTTCATTCCAGTGGAACTGTCACTAAATGGAGGTTTTTGTTTTTCACACAAGTTGTAAAACTTGTTGTGCGTGAGAAATCCTGTAAATATGCATTTTATAAAATATTTTTGTACTTATTGTACTTATTAGAATTTAGCATCTGTTAATATAGGCTAAATTATTTATAGATATAGGTTCATTAAGTCAGACCTCAGAGTGTCGCAATGTTTCTGAAAATTATTGTCTAATTTACAGGCTTTAACTAATCACACAATCTGTGCCTGGTATGGCCTATTAATCATACACTGCTTGATGCATAAATTGATTAAATGTCACCCTGAAATGGTGGAAATATTAAATAACAGAGCCAAGAAAATAACATGGGACTAAAGAGAGAGATGTAAATTCAGTCAATTAGTTAATAAATGTTTTTTTAAAACATTGACACAAATGTCAACGGTTGGCAGAACCGACTGCACATTTAGGCTCCTATGCCAGTTTCAAACATCTCACACTCCTCTTTTGGTGCAGGCTTAGTACATCTAACACTGTGTCTTAAAATTTGCTAATTCAAGGGCGGTGGGTAACATAATGGACTGTGGATCAGAAGGTATAAGGTTCAAATTCCACCTCTGCCAAGCTCTCAAGTTCTACAAGATGGCGGCACGCACAGTCGCAGCGGCTCACGGCTCTCCTTCTCAGTGCGTTTTTCTGTTGCTTTTGTGTTTCTTTCTGGTTTGTTTGTGTACTATCGGTTCTGCGTACATCAGCTACAGCCGTCAGAACCATTTGGACATTGGTGAGCAGTACCAAATATCTGTTTCGAGTGACTTTCATGAGACTCATGACATTCCGGTCGACATAGCGAGGTCGCCGGGCTCGCCGTGGATTGTTATTGGGTCCGGGAGACGGCGCAGACGGAGAAGGGAGAGGAAGCAGAAGCGGGGCCGCAGGTCCGGTGTTATGCTAAGGCTAAGAGAACAACCACACAAGCCACCTCTTCCGAGCCTGTATCTCGCCAATACCAGGTCCCTGGTCCATAAAATGGATGATCTGGAATTACACCTCGCTGGAAATCGCTACGTTCGTGACTGCTGCGTTTTGATCATCACTGAAACCTGGCTTCACCGCGGAATACCCGATGCTAGCATGCAGCTAGCTAGCCGCACTCTGCTTCGCTGGGACAGAACCGAGAAGTCCGGTAAGAGCAGGGGAGGGGGACTCTGTATTTACGTGAATGATAACTGGTGTAACAACGCGACAATTATAGACAAACACTGTTGTCCAGACCTTGAGTACATGTCAGTAAGATGCCAGCCATTCTTTCTACCGAGAGAACTAACAGTGGTGATTATCATGGCTGTCTACATTCCACCCGACTCTAATACAAAGAGGGCTCTCTCGCTTCTCCTGAACACCATAAACAAACAGCAGCGGGCGCACCCAGATGGTGTTCATATAATTGCAGGAGATTTCAACAAGGCCAACTTAAAGACGGTACTCCCGAAATTTTATCAACACGTTAAATGTTCTACAAGAGGGGTGAACACTCTGGATCATGTTTATTCCAACATCAAGCATGCATACACAGCCATACCCCTCCCCCACCTAGGACAGTCAGACCATCTCTTTCTCCTGCTCTCCCCAGCTTACACCCCCCGCAGACGCAATGTCCGGCCCATTATAAAGACTGTTACAACCTGGCCTGGAAAAGCACTCCACAAGACTGCTTTGAACAGACTGACTGGGACGCGTTTGAACATCAGGAGCTGGAAACATTCACAGGAACGGTACTGGACTATATCAAGTTCTGCATCGGGAATGTGACTGTGGACAAAAACATTCGGGTTTTCCCAAACCAGAAACCCTGGATGACCAGCCAGGTCCGCGCACTCCTCAGAGTCCGTGATTCTGCCTTCAGGTCAGGTGACAGAGCTCTGTATAGGGCTGCTCGAGGTCAGCTCGAGCAGCCCTATAGAGAGCTCTGTCACCTGACCTGAAAAGAGGAATAAAAACTGCCAAAGCGGACCATAAAAGGAGTATAGAGTCCCACCTGAGCATCAAAAATACACGGAAGGTGTGGCAAGGCATCCAAGACATCACGAATTACAGAGGCTGTGGTAAGACTACAGCAGATCAGAGTGCGCTGCTAGCAGAGGAGCTAAATCACTTCTTTGCACGCTTCGACACACTACAGCAGCACTCACCTGCTCCAGCCCTGCTCCCACCCTCACCTGGTTCCTGCATTTCTACACTCACTGTACAGGAGCATGAAGTCAAACGAGTGCTCTTGGCAGTGAACCCTAAGAAGGCTACCGGCCCAGACGGAGTACCT
>JAJAGP010001262.1:184084-186584 GCA_025084515.1 Ancistrus triradiatus
TACATCTTGTATCGATCGTATTATTATTTGTTTAAGGAATAGCAAATGTATGTGCTGTAGTTAGAATGATTTAACAATGTTCTAGGTTATCAATTCAAGGTGCCTTTGATCACCTGAACCTTACAACGAAGTTCTGCAACTAAACTTGTAACTTTGAGGATTTTTGGTTATTATGTGATACTTTTAATCACCTTAGATATGTAGGAATATATTAATCCAAGTTAGAACGTCTGTAGCTCATATGGTGAAATTATAAGACACAAGCACGATAGGAGGGATTTACTGATGAGTCGGTTTCTCATTGGCTAAGTCAGGGCAACTCCTTGTGCCCCCGCCTATGATCCGGAACATACAAAGAAACGCGGGCCAACCGCGTGGTAAGCTAAGCTTCCAGTCTTGTGTGTTTTTGTTCTCTTTGTTCTTCTAAGTCTTTTCTTTTCATTGTTTTTTAAAGATGCAGCTTTGTCAGCCTTTTGTTATTTGTTTTGCTCAAGTTTTCGCGTTTATTTTACGTTAAGTTTCCTGTGTTCAGCAGTCTTAAGTAGTTTGTATTGCCGAATTAGAAGATAGTTGAAAGACCAACCAGCCAAGATCTCCTTCACTCTCGACTACATCGTAGATTCTAAGTTTTTTTTTAAGTCTGTTGAAGCTCGTGGTGCTAGAAATGCGTCAACTCCACCTTTATCTGTGGCCAAGATAAAATCTAAGTTGTACGCACGCAAAACGTCGAGGAACCGTGAACGCCCGCAGCCTAAACTGGGAAGTGAGCCATCTCAAGTCATCTCAAGTCAACATGGTTATGCGAAGGCCATCTGCAAGAAACCAAAGAGCCAAGTCGCTAAGAGGCCTTTTCTGAGCGACGGTGTTCATCAAAAGACGGAGGTCACCGCTCTCCAAAATCATGCCTTTTGGACGGCCGGGCCAGGGTTGAATGCCCCGAACCAATCGAGTGACCTTCCAGGCGAGTACCGTTTATGGCTTTTCTGGGTCCCTGATTCTCGAACCTTGTGTTTGATCTTAAACCACGCTTCAACGTAGACTCATCCACGTCTAAGTAGCTTCTACCATACTATTCACGTTCAACGTAATTTGTTTTAGTAATAACTCACTAAGTCTTAACAAACTAGTTCATAACATCGACTCTAGGTAATTATTGCGCAACCGATAAGTTGCATATAGAGTCATCTTGGTTTTCTGATTTTAATACTGTGATATATGTACGTTTGCCATCATCTCATGGATTTAATACTGTGATATATGTACGTTTGCCATCATCTCATGGTTTTAATACTGTGATATATATACATGTTCACCGTCATTTTATGATTTTAATACTGTGATACATATGTTAGTTATGTGATACATATTACATCAGATAGTCTGTTGGTATTGCCTTGTTTGTAGTTAATAAACTTGTCATAACCTTTTGAATTTACTGCCTGGTGTGAGAGAGTTTCATTCAAATAAAGGTCGAGAAACATAACTTTGAATTCACTATTCAGACCTAGGCTGATCAATTTCTCTTTTCTCTTTTCAACTGGTTTCCGGATCTGCCAGTCCACAAACGATCCGGTGGTGACCCGTTTATTCATTAAAAATTAATCCATTTAAAGTGTAGTCTTAGGTTTGCTACACTCTTATACCAACTCTGTCTTGAAACACATCAACATCTGTGCAGACAGTGTAACCATTCACAAAAAATAAAAATATTCCCCACTCAGCAGCTCTGGATGAACAGAGAGGTTTGCCTTCTGCTCAAAGCATGTGACACAGCATTTAGGTCTGGAGACCAGAATAAAAAGGGAATCTTCGGGGCCAAACACACTTACAAACTGTGGATTGAGGAACACTTCAGTTCTTCTGAGCCTTGGCATATGTGGCAGGCCATCAAGTCGATAACCAACTTTAAACCACTCAGCTCAGCCCCTCCTTACCAACAATGCCTCACTACCCGATGAGCTCAATCACTTCCATGCTCTCCTCAACAGGGATAATAACACGACTGCCTTCAAAGATGTTCTTCCTGTACATGAGCAGCCACTCACACTCTCCACCAAGGATGTCTACCACATGCATTCAACTGCTTCAGTGCTAAATGACTTCCGCCTTGTTGTGCTCACCCCCATAATTTACATTTACATTTACAATTACATTTAACCTTATCCAGAGCAACTTACAATAGGGATACAATCTTACAACCCAAGCAATTGTGGGTTAAGGGCCTTGCTCGAGGACCCAACAGTGGCAGCTTGGCAAAGGTTAGATTTAAACCCTGAATTTTTTGGTCCATAGGCCAGTACCTTAACCGCTAAGCTTCCAAGTGTTTCGAAAGACTAGTTCTTTTCCCACAAATCCTACCTGGCTGAAACGCTGGACCAGAACCAATTCGCCTATCGCCCTAACAGATCGACAGAGGACGCCAATTTTTTCTGCACTCCACACCCCCCTGACACACTTGGGCTACAATAACTCCCATGTTAGAACACTGTTTGTTTACTTT
>JAJAGP010001262.1:189084-213687 GCA_025084515.1 Ancistrus triradiatus
TTTCTTAAAGAAAAAAAAAAAGCTTAGATTATTTTTTATGTGTTACTGTCGTGTCCCTGTGGTGATGATGGGCTAGCATGTTAGACTGCTGCATCACCCAAGCGCAAAATAGGTTTTGGAGTTTTAACACAGATGTCAGTATAAAAGCATTATCTTTTCCTTTGTGGTCAGACACAGCATGTCAGTTTTTTTATTGTGATGTTCTTTCAGGTTTAGTTTATTTCTTTGTTTTGAATCTGTTCTTTGAATGTGGAATATACTTATGCTCTGAAACTAAATAATCTGTTACACTTGTCTTGTTCTCTTATTTTGTGTAAGTTCTTGTTCTATTTTAATAATTTCTGTTATAAGCTTTATAACCAGCTGTGATCCCTCAGACATTTGGGCTGAGAGGAGGATCAGTCTGCCTCTACTCATTTCAAATGAAATGAGGAAGAGATATGGGAGAAGACAGCTATGCTGATTATCTTTTCACAAAATGTGGAACCAATTGCACTATTAAAGTTTCATAAAATACATTAGTGATGCAGCTTGATAAGGAATGGGCTGAATGTTTTTATTAAACTGCTTCATTGACAATGTTATGCCTTTGCAGTATTATAAGCAAATATGTGTGATCCTTGAAGGTTGAACATTAAATTGTGGGTATGGGCCATATTGGTGTCATTTACCTTTAAAATGTGGACATTGTATCTAAATTGATCAAATTATCTTGTCAACTACAGTGTATCCCTCTGAGGTTGTCAAATTTGTTTATTTGGCTTATTTTAACATCGCTATCAGCATCAATGGCCATTTCAGCGACACAAACAAGGTTACATCTACACAAGGTTATATCAAGACTAGTCATATATATATATATATATATATATATACACAGACACTCAAGTCAATGCCAATTTAGCGTAATCAATTAACCTAACATGCATGTCTTTGGTCTGTGGGAGGTAACCGGAGAATCTGGAGTAAACCCACGCAGACACGGGGAGCACATGCAGACTCCACACAGAAAGAACCCAGACCTCTCAGTCCTGGGACTCAATCCAGGACCTTCTTACTGTGAGGCGGTGGTGCTACGCACCAAGCCACCGAGTCACCTGGTTGTCAAACTGGAACTTACTTAAAGGCCATATAAGTATATTCCGTGCACATATGTATTTATATCTGAAATGATAGTTCACACATACATGGTTGACCTCTTCCACTCCAAGGTTTTATGCATATTTCAGTATATACACAAAATTTGAGGGGTTTTGTTTTGTGTTGTTTTTACAGATGAGACCTTTGTTGTAGTAGCGTTTGAAGAGACTGAGAAATGGCAAAATGGTAGCAGGTGTCTGACCCGAGACTGTAAGCTGCATAATTGAGACTAAAGGGGGGTGGATGAGATGAGACTGAATAAACAGTTGGAATGAGACTGTAGGAGGTGGATAAGCTGAGACTGGAGAGGGATGTTGAGATAAGACTGCAGGAAGTAGATAAATGAGACTGTAGGAGGTTGATAAGGTGCAACAGTAGGAGGTTGTAGAGACGAGAGCAAAAGTGGGATATGATGAAACTATGGGAAGTGGGTGAGAAGAGACTATGAAGGGTAGTAAAAAGGTTAATGGTAGAGCTTGATAACTATAAGGCTTTAGAATATGGATGAGTTGATGCTCTGACATGTGGTTGTGGTGGTTGTGATAAGAATTTAGGAGAGAGTTAAGGTGAGACTTGGGAAGTGGTTGAGATGAGGCTCTAATTGGTGGTTTTGATTAGACTAGTGCATAAGATGAAAATAGCAGGTGAATCGATTGACTAGAAGGTTGTTGAAAAGTGATTGTAAGAGATGTTTGGAAAGACTGTATGGGTGATTGAGACAATAGCGCATGGGGTGACTGAGATGGGACTGTTAGAGATAATGGAATTAAAATTGTAGAAAGTGGTTGAATTAGACTGCAGGAACATGAATACCTGTGTACCTTGATCAAGATGAAGACTCTTAGAGGTGGTTGTGATAATGCTGTTGGGAAAGGTTAAGATGAAACTCTAAGAGGTAGTTGTGCTAAGGCTGTGAGAGAAGATTGAGATAAGACTGTAAGGGAATGGGATGACTGGGATTAGACTGCTAAAGGTGGTTAAGAGTCAGTGATTAAGGCTCCAGACTTTATTTAAATTTACTCATTTGGCAGATGCTCTTGTTCAGAGCACTTACAAAATGTCAAAACAACTGCAGGTTCCAAGATGCAAGTACTCCATAAGTAATTCATTAGTAGTAATAAGTATGAATTACTAGTTAAACTAGATACTAATGCTACTCCACACTGACAAGAAAGTTTTCAGTTGATGCCAATTGCACATATTACAATGAAAAACTTGAAGTGAGGATTGACAATATTTGTGTAAAGAGCAAACAAGGTACAACAAAAATGCAGAGTATACAGTGGGGCAAAAAAGTATTTAGTCAGCCACTGATTGTGCAAGTACTCCTTCTTTCTAAGTAGGAGAACTTGCACAATCAGTGGCTGACTAAATACTCTCTATTTTTTGAGACAAAATGAGAAAAAAAAATCCAGGAAATCACATTGTAGGATTTTTAAAGAATTTAATTGTAAATCATGGTAGAAAATAAGTATTTGGTCACCCACAAACACTCAAGATTTCTGGCTCTCACAGACCTGTAACTTCTTCTTTAAGAAGCTCTTCTGTCCTCCACTCGTTACCTGTACTATTGGCACCTGTTTGACCTCATTATCTGTATAAAAGACACCTGTACACAGCCTCAAACAGTCAGACTCCAAACTCAACCATGGCCAAGACCAAAGAGCTGTCGAAGGACACCAGGACGAAAATTGTAGACCTGCACCAGGCTGGGAAGAGTGAATGTACAATAGGCAAGCAGGTTGGTGTGAATAAATCAAATGTTGGAGCAATTGTAAGAAAATGTAAGACATACAAGACCATTGATCATCTTGCTCAATCTGGGGCCCCAAGCAAGATCTCATCCTGTGGGGTCAAAATGATCATGAGAACAGTGAGCAAAATTCCCAGAACTACCTGGAGGAACCTGATGAATGACCTGCAGAGAGCTGGGACCAAAGTAACAAGGCTACCATCAGGAACACACTACACCGAGAGAGACTCAGATCGTGCAGTGCCAGGCATGCCCCCCTTCTTAAGCCAGTACATGTCCAGGCCTGTCTGAAGTTTGCCAGAAGAGGATTTGGAGAATATCATGTGGTCAGGTGAAACTAAAATAGAACTTTTTGGTAAAAACTCAACTGGAGGAAAAAGGATGCTGAGTCGCATCCCAAGAACAGCATACCTACTGTGAAGCATGTGGGTGGAAACATCATGCTTTTGGGCTGTTTTTCTGCAGAGGGTACAGGACGACTGATCCGTGTTAAGGGAAGAATGAAGGGGGCCATATATTGTGAAATTTTAAGCCAAAACCTGTTCAAAATGGCTTCTAATATCAACGTCTACTTCACCCCAACACAGAGTAACCTAAACTTTCTTTTTTTTTTCAGTTGCTAAGTATGAAATTCTTTTATATTATAGCAGTTAGCGCTAGATGAAACAAGCTGTAAGACAGCAGAGAAAGTGCATGCCCATGATAGTACATGACATACATAAGACACTGCTTACCATATTGAAAGTGCTACCCAAGCCATAGATAACAGACAGGGGAACCAATTAGGAAGTCTAATATAATGCCAATATCATTAAAAGTAGGTGGTGTTCTGAATATGCCGAACAATTTTAAGTATAGGAATTTATAAAGAAAAACATCTTCCGCCAACCAAATATTCACTAGCCTAACCAGTTTCCAGTAATACTACTAACCAATAGTAACCAATTTCTGATATGAGGTACTTTTGGACAATTGAATTTGAGTGTATTTAATTCTCAGTCATTCTGAGATCTGACTAGGCAGTGGTTAAGATGTGACAACGAGGTTGATTTTACCAATTTTTCCCTTGTCTCTAAGTTAAGGTCATTATAGTCATTAATGTAAGTTACTAGGTGTCCATAAAATGAAGAGTATACATGTTTGTCCATGTTTGGATTTAGAATGGGTTACTGCTGAAGACTGACATAATAGATTTTAAGTTATCATCTAGGTAACGATTATACCTAGGATCATGACATTCCTATCCAGAGGGTGTATCAGAGGGTGTTTCAGACCCAAGGTGGTGTTTATTATGAAAAACTGGCAGAACAACAGAGCACAACCAGAGATGGACGACAGAAACACGAGTCGAGGAGATAAACAAGCAAAATAGAGGATGGACGGAGTGTGACTGAGTACATAGAGTGATAACCACGGCTAGAAGCGAGATACGTGATATGATCAGGTAGGCTACAAGCGAGATACGAGATATGATATGGTAGGCTAGAAGTAAGATCAGAGATGCAATCGAGTAGGGGCATAGAAACGAGGTAGGAACTACGAGACTTAGCCACTAGAGTGAGAACCAAGAGGGTATAAATAGGAGAAGAGAAAGTACTAGAAAATTAGAGACAGGTGCAAATGATAGAAGGTTGAAGAGAGAGAAAGTGGTAGAAGCTGGGTGTGGTGCGGATGTGAGCATGCAGGTATGACAGTCCCCCACCCCCCACCCCCCACGGAGTCCAAGACGGCGCTAGCACTCCAATGATGGCACCACGAAGTCTCTGTTCAGGTGACCTCAGGATCCTGGCACTGTAATGGGCGGCTTCAGGACAGGTACTGAAACAGACAGCTTCGGCACAGGTACAGAAGACCTCAGAACAGGCACAGAAACGGATGTCTATGACATAGGTATGGAGAACCTCGGAACAGGCACTATCATGGATGGCATAGGTACAGGCACTGGAAAGGACAGCTTCGGCACAAGCACAGGAATGGATGACCTAGGCAGAGGCACTGCAACGGATGGCCACAGCACAGGCACTGGAATGGATGACCTCGGCACAGGCACTGGGATGGGCGACCTTGGGATGGCCTCTGGCACAGATGACCTCGGGATGGTCTTGGGAAGCGATGACCTCCAGATGGCCTCGGGGATAGATATACTCTGGACGGTATCTAGGATAGACGATCTCTGGATGGTCTCTGGGATTGACAACTTCTTGACAATCTCGGGAACAGACGACCTCTGGACAGTCTCTGGGACAGACAACCTCTGGACAGTCTCTGGGATTGATGACCTCTGGACGGTCTTGGGGATTGACAACCTTTAGATGGTCTCTGGGACTGACGACCTCTGGACAGTCTTGGGGACAGCGAACACGACATTGAGCTTGAGCTTAGCTATAACTGGACTTCTCTGACAGTCGGCGAATGGAGGATCCAGAAAATGGCGGGCAAACTGAGGTACCGGCTGAAGGATGGTAAGCTGAGCCCTCGGTGCAGACACGCTGAAGAGTGGAGCTACGGAGATGTTTGGCTTACTCTTGTCAGGAGGAACAAAAACTGCCCTCAGCACCTCCAAGAACTGGTCACAAGTCCCAGTTTGAACTTGCAGCCACCTCTCGGTTGTCCACTGCAGTGCCCTGCCTGAGAGGTGACAGTGACAGTCCAACATATTCAGAGCTGGGAGGATAGAGACCCAAGTAATGCGAGCATTATAAATTAATCTTCCTATAAAGCTCGGGGTTGCCGTCGAATCTTTCAGGTAAAGCGATCTCGACAATCGGCGGAGAGCTGGAAGGGAGCGTAACTAACAACGTGGAGGTTGCAATAATCGGGGACTGATTACACTGCGACACTGTGAGAGCTAAGCATGCGCTGGTTTTCTGCGAGTTGTGTAAAAACTCGCGTTACTTCGGTCAGCTAAGCACAAAGCTCGGAAAGCTGGCTACCGATCATCGGGACTGGTTTGGAATCTGATCAGATTCCACTGCCTCCAAGCATGGCTAAGTCTTCTTAGAGATAGGAGACACACCAAGGGAGTGGATCAGAATGAAGGTGGCATTTATTATGAAAAACTGGCAAAATAACAGAACACAACCAAACACGGATGGCAGAAAGACGAGTCGAGGAGATAAACGAGCGAAATAGAGGATGGACGAAGCAAGACTAGGTAAGTAGGGGCATAGAAATGAGATAGGAACCACGAGACTTAGCCACTAGAGTGAGAACCAAGAGAGTATAAATAGGAGAAGAGAAAGGACTAGAAAATGAGAGACAGGTTATCCTTGGTGAGGGTCATGGAAACAAAGCATGCATATGTAAGTGTGCCCTGGATGGGACACCAGTTCCAAGATCTCCCTACCAGCTTTTCCTCCTCCAGACACAGCCAACTTTGTCTGCATGAGATGCTCAACCTGACCAGAAGGCATCATCGGCATTCTAAGCGAGGTCACTGCGGTCATGGACTGCAATCAACCACCATACCCAATTAGTAATCAAATGAATGCTTCATAAATTTTGCTGATGAGCATGCCCTTGAACTCCTAACCAAAAAAATGGAACCTCTATGGCCTGGCAAGCAGAGGCAATAGTAAGAAATTAGGCTAGGTATACGTGACAATTGTTTATGGCATGGCTATGCACAAGTGTATGATCTAGGATTTTTATCTTTGCCATTTACTGCATACACACTCACTCACCCACTGACTGGTTATTGACTCATGCAGCTAAGTGTTTTCCACTTGAACATGGAAAGAGACTTTATGTCAATGGGAGGGGATATTCCCTCATATATTTTCTCATACCAGCAGGATTCAGCTATGACAACTAAAAATACTCACTCCTGTTACCAAATTTGATTGTGCATATAAACTCGGAAGATGCACTGGATGTGTTATCTAAAAGTGGTCCTATGCAACAATTACACTTTTTGTTGGTGTTAACAAAAGTGAACTTGATCTGACTTAATCATCAAAAAAGTATATTAGTAGATAAGCTCAAAAATACAGGGCTATAAAATGAACCACTACACTCTTTATGAGCATCTCAACATCTGCCACAGATGCGCAATACCTATTTACTGCAAAGCAAATCTCATTTTCTATGTTTATTTCTGTGTTGATTATTATGAAAGATGTACAAAAAAAAACAATGATTTGTATTTGTAATTACTATTATTTATTTTAAATGTATCTAGTACTAATGTTACATAATATTTTGTTGCAGGAACATTTACCTGTGTTTCGAGCACTGAAGAAGCGGAAAGGGAGGGGCATGTGGACACCAGAGCAAAATTTTCTATCTCAACTAGTCTGCACTGAGTAAAACATCCTCCATCCCCAACAGCACACCAGCAGTCTGTGAGTATTCTTGTGTATAATATACCTGATGAGAATAATATAATGAGAGATACAGTGTTTACTGAATCTGCTGCATAATGATACAAGTGATATAACCGTGCTCCAGATGTGAATGCTTATATGCTGACATTTAACAATAAGCATTCACTGCAGTGACAATGATGTGGTGGTGGTGTGTTAGTGTGTGTTGAGCTATTTTGATTGGATCAGACACAACAATGCTGCTGGAGTTTTAAAACACTGTTCGCTGACTGTTCACTTTATTAGAGATATTTACTTAATTGTTCCATCTTGTAGATGTAAAGCCAGAGACAGTAGCTCCTCTGTTGCTGCTACGTTTGTGTTAGTCGTCCTCTAATCCTTCATGAGTGATCACAGGACATTATTGGATGGAGTCCAGCAGTGACACTGAGATGGTTTAAAACTTCAACAGCACTGCAGTGTCTGATCCACTCATATCAGTGCAACACACACTAACACACCACCATCACCACGTCATTGTCACTGCAATGCTGAGAATGATCCACCACCCAAATTTGTAGCTGATCTGTGGTGGATCTGCGGGGGTAATGACCATTAGAGAACAGTGTAAAGGGGAGTAACAAAGTATGAAGAGAAACAGATAGACTACAGTCTATAACTGTAGAACTACAGTGTGCAGTGACCACAAAAACTTCAATAAAGAATAAGCAGAATATAAACTGAAAAATATAGGATCCCTAAGACTTTTGCACAGTGCTGATTTTCACACAGGTCCTAAAGGTAGATACAGAACCAATTAAAAAAATTTGACTCAAAACAAATGAGAGAGATATGTGAACCTCTAGGTTTCGCAGCTAATTTGAATGTGAAAATAGAATCTTAATTATTCTCTTTAATTGATTAAAGTTGATTTTGTATAATTCAAAAATCTACAGCAGACAGGAACATCTGTGAAACCTAAGTAATGAAACATTTTGTATATATACACTGTATATACTATATTTTACATGTCTTCATTACAGTTTTATGTTTGGACTGTGGTGGTGCAGTGGTTAACGTACTAGACTATGGACCAGAAGTCCAACCTTGAGGTTCAATCGCTAGCATTTCCAAGCTTCCACTGTGGGGCTCCTGAGAAAGGCCCTTAACACACAGCTGCTTGGATTGTACATGTTAAGATAAGTCTCTGTTGTATCAGTCAAGTCTCTCTGGTTAATAACATTTGCTAAAGTCTAAATATAAATGTAACCACAGGTCTTACCTTTCTCCAAAACAACAGATTTTAATACCTGGCACACAGCAAAGACATCAATTAAACTCGTTTCACTATAAATATTAATATTTATGACTAATCTCCTGGACCCCTTAATCTTTTAAAGTCATAATCAGAGAAGTGGTTATTAACATTAAAAGGACTGATAAGCTTAAAGGAGGTTGCTTTGCTTTCAGGGCATGACCTGTGATAAGCGCTTCAGGCCACATCAAATCATTAGACCATGCTTAGGAGAAAGCTAGAGGAGGCACAGCAACGCATCAGTGCTCAGCCACACGAACATCAAATTGTTTCATGCCCCTCTTGCTCCAGTGGTCAAGTCCATTCAATCAGCATATAACATCACAGTAAAATGGCATCTCTGCACCACCGGAAACCAAGTGTATTTTCCACTCTTCAGATGAAATTATGGTATTAATGTAATCTGCTTTACCATATGATGACCTGTCACAGTGCGTTTTGATACTTCACATAACCCTCAATTGACCCCAAGACTGAAGTGTATGCTGTGGGAAAGCTCAGTGTGACCTGTTGAGTCCAAGTCTGCTATTACAGATATGTTTTACAAACTTGTATGGATTTGTTTCAAGGGTTTACCTACACTGATGTAGTGATATTGTTAGTGTGATAGTGCTTAAGTCCATATTCCTTTTTTATGTTTTTTTTTTTTTTTTTACTCTGGGAGGTTTTACCCTCACAGGCTTTATTACAAAAGGGAAAGAAACCCAGAAACCGATGGTGGGTTTGGCAAGCTATATTATATGGCCAAAAGTGTGTATACACCTCTTATAATTAGTGAGCTCTGTTATTTTGGCCTCACCAACTGCTAACATTTAATCAATATGACACTTTCATAGATTTTTACTTCCCCAACAAGATCAATATCTTTGTGTTGCCCTACTAAAACAAAGTCCATAAAGAATTTGTTTACCAGCTTTGACGAAGAACTTGACTGGCTTTCACACAGCCATGAAGTTGTCTGAAGTATCTGTGTAATCAGATACATTTGAGATGAGCTGCTTATTGTCCAACATCAGAGCCCAATAGCCTTCTTAGAACAAAAAAATTTGTCACAATTGAAACACACCTAATTGTTTTGTCTTTTGGCAAGACAAGACAAGAATTTCTTGTGAACTGGGATTTTTGCCACTGCTATTAGACCCGTATGACCTCTCCAGAGGCTCCAGACCTGATGATCTTCAGTTACTTCCTTCACACTATGGCCTTTGGCTCATCAAAATCACTCCTTTTTCCCAATCATTAACAACTGCTTTGTGACCCATTTTCCAGACATCGAATGCAACAATAACTGAACTGTACCACCTCTTCTTAATCTTTGAATACCATCTCACATCCCATTGGTACTTATTGCCCATCATCCTCATACAACGCCATCTACAGGAGTCTGAAGTTACTATTACCCTAATCACTCAAAGTTGACTATTTTTTGTCTGAGGAGTACGCAAAAGGACAAAATATAATAGTACAATAGTAGTATTATATTAATAACAAGAGGCAAATAATGCATAGTACTACCCTTATATTCTGCTTAGAATACTGTCATAGGAATAGGCAGTTCTGCAAGATGAAATGCTTCTCTTTACTTGTATGTTTGCAGCCCAGACCTTTCCATAAGGGTTCAGTGATCTGGTAATGAGGAAAGTCACGGAAGGTGCTGTCACAATTATACAAGCTCTCCAGCTTGCACCCCCTCTGTCTCTCTTTCCACAGCAGGTGGAGCTGTTTCCACCTGCTACCTTTTCTATAAATACCTCAATACCTGTCCACTTCCTTGTCTTGCATTCGCACCCCTATGGTTTGTCTTGGCTCTCGTGTGATTCTGTCTCCCTGCCTGGTTTGTCTCTTTGCCTTTGTCTAGCGTCTCCTTGTGTTACGTTACTTAATGGTGTGTTCTCATTGTAGCTAGGGTTTGTGTCTTTTGTATTATATCCTTTTGTTGATTCATTTCTGTTCATTGTCTGTTTGTATAGGACATGGTCTTTTTATATCGGTCGTTAGTTATTAGCATTAGCATTATCTGTTAGCTTTTTTGGTTAGTTGTCCTTTTGTCTCTGTGTATTGTCCGTTAGCTTTAGTGTTAGCTTGTCTTGTTGTGTTAGGTTATTGTTTATATTAGCACAGTGATAGAAACAGAAAGCGAGGAAACAAGACAGACCCAGATTGCCAAAAGAGGGGGTGCATGCCAGAGAGCTTGTGTAATTATGACAAGTGACTTTTTTGCGACCCAGATCCATTCATCCTGCGGTTAAAGTGAGGTACCCTGCCATACAGACCTCTTCCAGTGACAGTTTTTATGTTAACTTTATCTTAGAAGGTTAAAGGGTTGACAGTATTCATTAAAATTCCTTTGGAGTTTGAATAACAAATGTCTTTATACTTTATTGCTACATGAATATGAGGTAAAAATGTCGCTTTTTGTGTGGGGATATGAAAGATCTGTGTTAGTGTGAACCTTGTTTGCTAATTGTCGCATCTACACACACACACACACACACACACACACACACACACACACACACACACACATATATATATATATATATATATATATATATATATATATATATTATATATATATTATATATGTGTGAAGTGTTTTTAGCGATATTAGTCGTTTATGTGTCCATATGTAAAAGAGTGTGTGTGTGTATGGATGTATGTATGGGACACAATATATAGATACACATAGATATATATATATAAATAACACATTATATATATATTACACAACCTATTACACCATATATACACATATATACACACACACACCTCTTTACATATGAACACATATAAACGGACTATTACCGCTTAGAAACAACTTCACATACATTCTGCGATCACTTGTCACAACAACAACCATTTGAATCCCAAAACTCTAAAGCCTAACAAAAGGCCAACTAATCTTGAAAATAATAGCTTTATGTGTTTCACCTCTGACCTTTGCCTATATGTTACATATTTACCTAGGGAGTAAGGGGCCCGTCGTCTCTCCTGTCTTGCTAGAGCGGGGGAGGGTGGGTCCAAACACTGCCTTGTGTTATTGGATTATTCAGCTTCCCCAAATCATACTTCAGGTTTCTTCCTGACTTTCCTACTTCCTGAAGCACACCTAACCACAGCTTGAGCATTCACTTACATTGCAGCAAAGGATAGGCACAAACACACTGTTAAGGTGAAGAGTAGGCAAGACTTAAAGTATCGGGGGGGTGGGGAATGGGAAACTACGATCCTGTCTGTCAATTCCTCGGTTTGTTCCAGATAAAAGCCACCTACATTTTTTCCATACCAGTCGACGGCATTAAAACCGCTCCACAGAACCCAACTTGATAATTTTAGCAGTATATACAGTGGGGTCAAAAGATTGAGACTTGGAATTTAATGCAAGTGGTTTTATTATTATTATTATTATTATTAGTACGTAGTAGTAGTAGTGTAGTAGTCGTAGTAGTAAGTACTAGTAGTAGTAGTAGTAGTTCAGTAGTAGTATTTTTACAAATCATATAATGAAACATAACAATTGATGTGAAAACTTGAAAAAAAAAAGACTACCAAGAATTTAAGAATTATTGTAGTTACCCTTTTGTGAATGCAGAGAGTGTGCACCCGAAGTTGGTATGTTGGCAAATTTGATAATCAAACCAGCATGGTTTCTCAATATCCCAAGTGAATTTGGTGGATGTTTACTAATCCAAAAGTGGCATTTTGTGATGTTAGATATAGTATATATATATATATATATATATATATATATATATATATATATATATATATATATATACCCAATATATTCCATGTTTTTTCTGGTCAACTTCATTTCATTTGTTAATAAACATCTATTCCTGCATTTCAGGCCTGCAACACATTCCAAAAAAAGTTGGAATGGGGCAATTTAGGGCTAGTAATTATCAGGGGTCGCTCTCTGGCCACTAGTGGCCAGTGTTGACCCCTCACGGCAGCTTGTGCTCCCCCAGCTTACTGGGAATTCCGCTAAGCTGATATTAGAGGCCAGTGTCGGCTTAGTTATCTTTTGGAATCCCCACATACCGCAATACGCATGCGCACGGCCTGGCGGACGTTGGGATTCTCCGGCGCAGCCGAGCTCTAGCGGGCAGAGCTTGGTCCTGAGATGCTCGGATCCGACCTGCGCATGCGTGGACCACTGAATGCACTCCACACTTTACCCCCTCGTAAAGTATCGCTGTAAATGCTGTCCACGCTGTTGCCGCACTATGCACGCGCGACCCCAATGCACCATGGCATTATCCGGCACGAGCAGAGCTCGGTCCTGAGACGCTCGGATCCGACCTGTGCATGCGCAGACTGCTATTTGCTATTATAATATCATAAATAGTAGTTTAAACACGTTTGTTTCCGGACACGCTGCCTATCGCGCGTGTCTTCAGCTTACTTTTGTTCCTGTCATAGCTTTTAAACAGTGTAAACCTTATCTTGAGTCAGCTTGAGGCGGCTCCTTTGTCTGCCGTCAGGTTTATCTGCTCTTCCCCCAGGGTCCTAGTGTCCGGTGCCGTGGCAAGTTGTGTTTACACTCGCCTGCGATACTAGAGATCGGTGGTTTGAGTTCTGGGTCCCGTATTACCGGCGAGCCCATTGATTATTTTCATTTTGGTTCACTAACTCCATCTGGAGCTAACTGCACTTGGGTCCTAAATAGGATAAATTAAAGTATTTAAAATATTTAAAATATTCTTAACGGTTCGCCAGCCTTAGGCAACGTGGTGAATCGTAACAGTAATGAGGTAAAAAAAAAAAAAACATAATGATATGATGTCAACAGGGGATTATAATCATGATTTTGTACAAAAGCATTATCCATGAAAGGCTGAGTCTTTGAGGAGTAAGGATGGGCAGAGGATCTCCAGTTTATCAACAATTGTGTAAGAAAAGTATGGACATACAGTTGAGCAAAAAAGTATTTAGTCAGTCACTGGTTGTGCAAGTTCTCCTGTCTGTAATTTTCATCATAGGTACACTTCAACTATGAGAGACAAAATGAGAAAAAAAAATCCAGGAAATCACATTGGACAATTTTTTAGGAATTTAATTGTAAATCATGATGGAAAATAAGTATTTGGTCAGCCACAAACAAGCAAGATTCTGGCTCCCTCACAGGGAACCTATAAACTTTCATTCTTAAGAAGGCTCTTCTGTCCTCCACTTGTTACTTGGTATAAAAGACACCTGTCCACAGCCTCAAACTGTCAGACTCCAAACTCAACCATGGCCAAGACCAAAGAGCTGTGGAAGGACACCAGGAAGAAAATTGTAGACCTGCAACAGGCTGGGAAAAGTGAATCTACAATAGGCAAGCAGGTTGGTGTGAATAAATCAACTGTGGGAGCAATTGTAAGACATACAAGACCATTGATAATCTCCCTCGATCTGGGGCTCCACGCAAGATCTCATCCCGTGGGGTCAAAATGATCATGAGAACGGTGAGCAAAAATCCCAGAACTACACGGATGGACCTGATGAATGACCTGCAGAGAGCTGGGACCAAAGTAACAAAGCTACCATCAGTAACACACTACGTGAAGAGGGACTCAGATCCTGCAGTGCCAGATGTGTCCCCCTGCATAAGCCAGTACATGTCCAGGCCCTTATGAAGTTTGCCAGAGAGCATATGGATGATCCAGAAGAAGATTGGGAGAATATCATGTGGTCAGATGAAACTAAAATAGAACTTTTTGGTAAAAACTCAACTCGTCGTGTTTGGAGGAAGAAGAATTCTGAGTTGCGCCATAGCTACTGTGAAGCATGGGGGTGAAAACCTCATGCTTTGGAGCTGTTTTTCTGCATAGGGGACAAGGCGACTGATCCGTGGTAAGGGAAGAATGAACGGGGCCATGTATCATAAGATTTTAAGCCAAAACCTCCTTCCATCAGTGAGAGCATTGAAGATGGAATGTGGCTGGGTCTTCCAGCATGACAATGATCCCAAACACACCGCTCGGGCAACGAAGGAGTGGCTCCGCAAAATGCATTTCAAGGTCCTGGAGTGGCCTAGCCAGTCTCCAGACCTCAGCCCCATAGAAAATTTGTGGAGGGAGTTGATAGTCCGTGTTGCCCTAAAACATCACTGCTCTAGAGGAGATCTGCATGGAGGAATGGGCCAAAATACCATCTACAGTTTGTGCATACCTGCTGAAGACTTACAAGAAACGTTTGACCTCTGTCATTGCCAATAAAGGTTATGGTACAAAGTATTGAGTTGAACCAAATTTATTGACCAAATACTTATTTTCCACCATAATTTACAACAAAATTATTTAAAAATCCTACAATGTGATTTCCTAGATTTTTTTTCCTCATTTTGTCTCTCATAGTTGAAGTGTACCTATGATGAAAATTTCAGACCTCTCTCATCTTTCTAAGTAGGAGAACTTGCACAATCAGTGACTGACTAAATACTTTTTTGCCCCACTGTATTTAAAAACAGAGTAATTCAGAGTAATTTCAGTGCGTAAAGGGCAAGGGCACAAGCCGAAACTGAAGATGCCTGATCCCTGATCCCTCAGACTGCAGTGTATCAAGAACCGTCATCAATAGCTGATAGAACCACATGGGCAAGGGATTACTTCATCAAACCTTTATGGAGCACTATAACATGGAGTTACATTCACAAATGCCATTTATAACATTAATGCACAAAAAGAAGACTTATGTTAACCATGTCCAGAAGCAGCGTCAACTTCTCTGGGCTAGGAGGCATCTGGGTTGGACCATCATACAGTGGAAATGTGTATTGTGGTCAGACCAATCAGAATTCCAGATTTTGGAAAGAAAGTGCTCCAGACCAAAGACACAAAAGACCATCCAGGCTGTTATCAACAACAAGTCCAAAAGCCAGGCTCTGTCATGGTATGGGGTCGGGTCAGTGAAAATACAATACAAATCAGAAAAAAATCGGACTGAAATATGCAAATCCCTTCCAGTCTTTCTTTTTAAACATTGTTTTGTTTTTAAACATTTCAATAATATTCTTACGCATTTGTTGATAAACTGGAGATCTTCTGCCCATCTTTACTCTTCAAAGACTCAGTCTACTGTGGATATTGAAATCATGATTGTAATCACCTGTTAATATTACCTGTTTGAGATCACATCGTTTTTAGTTTTTCTTTACTTCTACTACTACTTCTACTACTTACTAGCCCTAAATTGTCCCTGTCCCAACTTTTTTGGAATGTGTTGCAGGCCTGAAATGCAAGAATATATGTTTATTAACAAATGAAATTAAGTTGAACAGAAAAACCTGAAATATCTTGGGTTCACACTGTCTGCAATTAAATAAAAATCAAAGGAAATGTAAGGAACACTGCTTATATTTTTACTTGCAACCTTTTTCTGATTTGGGATTGTAGAAATACATTTTCATTGACAATTAAACTTGTTATGGTAATGACAATTGAACTTGGTAATTCAAGTGCTGAAAAACACCATACTTTCACTCTGTGTGTGTGTGTGTGTGTGTGTGTGTGTGTGTGTGTGTGTGTGTGTGTGTGTTAAAAGAAGGTGAACTTCTTTTAAGTTCTTCTAAGAACATCTAGATGTTCCAATAAAAAAATGAGATTGCATAGTAGTGCTTGACAGTTTGTGAAACCCCATACATCTCCATAAATACTATGCACTGCATAGGTCTTACTTAGTGCAGTACTGGGCTGCCTTGAGCAGGGACATGAGTACATGTACTTCGGTGTAATATGCCTGAAGTCCCTGTAGATGATGCAAGAATGAAGCGTCATCAAGCTGATCACAATAAAGAGGTGGTACCAGGTGCGGTATTATTAGATAGGATGTTAATTTCATATGCATTGCAACTGCTTCAAGCTACAATTTGTGCTGCACTCTCTTACATATGAACACCTAGTTCTTAATAATAAATAAATTATTCACATATTTTGTGCTCCTCCATTATCTCTCGAATTATCTTTATTGCCCTGTTGCAAAAACCATATGAAACCACAAAGCTTGATGAATAATTAAATAGGATGGAAGGTTTAGGTTCTTTTTCCCTGAATGCTTCCTGAGAATTGAAGGATTATGGAACCTGCTTTATGAATATTGAAAACTCTGAATCATAATGACTGTACCATGGGTGAGATGAAGCAAAAATGAAATACCTTCAGTCCAACATTGTTTCAGTTCTCCTTCCTCTTGGATATCTGCCGGTTAAGAGATAAACCCAGTAGAAGTGGAAAACAGGATTTGGTAAAGTCAAGTGTTTGGAAAAGATTTGCTTTAATCTGAGCCTAAGAGCAGAGAATGTGGAGTCAAGGTCAGTTTTTCCTTTTGGAGAGGGCGCTTAAGAAGGCAGCGCAAAGGCCCATCAAGTGTGAATGCTTTTCAGGAAGGAAGATTGAAGTTGTGGAAAGATGTTAAAAGTTTTAATATTTAGCCCACATACATTATGTGTGTGTATGTCGTTGGTTGAGTAGCCTCATTGGTTTTCAGTTCTGCACATCTGAACACATAATGTAGACATAATGTAGATAATGTAGTTGTGAAACAGTAGCACACACACTTCATTATTTCTGCTTTGCTGACAGCTTACATGGTTGTGAGACCCTAAAATACCTACTTCCTTCATTGATGATGTAATTTCAAAATGATAACATTTTAAAATGGCAAATTCAAAAACAAGATACTAAATGACTATAACCAACAAAAAAATAAGAAGGCATGTGGCAGAAATGACACTTTTTGCATTGCGAAAAAAGTGACCTTATTATAGTCAATGAATGAATGAATAGACAATATCAAGCTGAGCAAAAAAATAATTTCAGATTTGCTGTAAGAGAAGTGTTTTAACCTGGTGACAGCAAACCCCATCATTTCAATGTTCTCCTTTAGCTTTGAACAAATCTCCTTGAACAAGTCCCTGACCCAGCCATTTAATTATAGCTGTGTTATCAGATGAGGATAACTAAGTGTAATGGTGTATGCAACACTAAAATGGTGAAAGCTACAATATTTGTCATCAGGCAAAAAGCCCACCCACAGAAAGTTTTGCTGAATCTCTCACGTCAGTCACTGCTTCAAGAGTTAGAATTCACATATGCATAATTTCCACTAATAACACTACATATGCACAACTCATACTAAAACACAGCATAAGTGCATATGTGTGATGTCTACTAATAATAACCTTTATTGTGTAGTGTAGTAGGTAGTGTATGCAATAGAGAGTACAGTATATGCAATAAAAGTTTGCAGGAGTGCTGAACAGCACAGGGGAGAGTGCCACATATCCCATGAATTATCTGGCACACAGCTAATAGACACATAGTGATGCCCGTGAAGTTCTGGGTGTCTATGTCATTTTCATGTATAAAGCTGTAAAAAGATTACACTGATTGGACAAATGGCTCTGAATGCTCAAATGCTCTGGCTTCACTGGCAGCAAGGTGGTCCAGAATATTTCGCATAGAAAAAACATATTGGCATTATGGGACAGTGAGCTTTTTGTAGATGCTGACTGACTTTTCAAACTTAAATCTGCACCAGAAAGACTTATAATGTATTTACAATATCTATTTCCAATTACAGTTTAACAAGTTATTGTGTGTTATTTTAACACAGCTCACCTGGGGAGACAGGATGTGAAACCCCAAATAGGAAAAAGCTGGGATATTATAAAAAAAAAAAAAAACAGAAAAAACACAACAACAATATTCCTTAGATTTACTTTGGCTTTCTTTTCAAGTTAAGTCAGTTTCATGTTTTGTCTGACCAACTTTATTTAATTTGTTAATAAACATCCCTTAAACACATTCCAAAAAAAGTTGGGATGGGGCCATTTAGGGCTAGTAATTATGTAAAAAATAGATCTAAGTAATGATGTGATTTCAAAGAGATTGCTAACAGGTGAGTATAATCATGATTTAGTACAAAAGCAGTATCTATGAAAGGCTGAGTCTTTGAGGAGCAAAGGAGGGCAGAGGTACTCCAGTTTGTCAACAAATGCTTGGGGAAACTATCAAAATGTTTAAAACAACTTTTAAACAGAAATACATGGTTAAAGAACAATAAGTGTAACATTTCAGAATGGTCAAGTCAAAGTCCTCATCTTAAACCAACAGAAATGTTATGGAAGCCCTATATATACACATATGCACACATTCATACTTCCACAATTTTAAATACCATCTCCCATCACTGGTAAATATGTGCATGCTGCAACCACAAACAAATGAGTGGACAGGGACAGAGACGAAAAAAAATAAATGCTGAAAAGAATAATAGTAAGTGTGTGACAAGGATACTACAAGAAAGACAGAATATGGCTCAAGTGAGATTGTATGGTATCTCCACACATCTGAGTTGTAAATATGACAGGACTGTTAAGCATGTTTTATTTGTGCTTTCGAATGTATATGTGCATTTATGTGTGTGTTCCTGCATGCTCCATATATGCACACACCTTATATGGACTGCATATAAGTACATGCAGCTATAATACAAGCAGCCATAGAAAAGGGTAGGTATAAACAGTCCTGACTGCCCAGAGAGTAACGAGAGTGTGTGAGAGAAGTACTATATATATACATACACACACTGCTCAAAAAACTAAAGGGAACACTTAAACAACACAATATAACTCCAAGTAAATCAAACTTCTGTGAAATCAAACTGTCCACTTAGGAAGCAGCACTGATTGACAATCAATTTCACATGCTGTTGTGCAAATTGAATAGACAACAGGTAGAAATTATTGCAAATTAGCAAGACACACTCAATGAAAAAAAAAAAGGAGTGGTTCTGCAAGTGGTACGCAACAGACCACTTCTCCGTACCCTATTTCTTGAATGGCTGATGTTTTGTCACTTTTGAATGTTGGTGGTGTCTCTTTCACCTCGTGGTAGCATAAGACGGACTCTACACCCACACAATGGTTCAGGTAGTTCATCTCATCATGATGCAACATCAATATCGAGCTGTTGGCAATATGGTTTGCTGTGGTCCTGTCAAGCGTAGTGTCCAAGGCTGGAGGTGCTACAGGAACGGCCATTAACCCAGGATGACGTGGAGGAGTCCCGTAGAGGGCAACACCCAGCATGCAGGAACCGCAACCTCCGCCTGTTGTGCAAGGATGAAACAGGAGGAGCACGCCAGAGGCCTCTGCAAATGACCTCCAGCCAGTCCACAAATGTGCATTGTGTCTGCAAAAAACGGTTAGAAAACGCGACTCCATGAGGATGATATGAGGGTCCGACATCCACAGATGGGGGTTTGTGCTCTCATGCCCAACACCGTGCATGATGCTTGGCATTTGTCCAGAGAACACCAGCATTGGCAAATTTGCCATGGCGCCCTTTGCTCTTCACAGATGAAAAGCAGTTCATCACCGGAGCCATATGAATAGACAGTGACAGAGTCTGGCGACTGCTGTGGAGAGCATCTGCTGCCTGCAACATCCTTCAGCAGACCGTTGGCAGTGGTCAGTAATGGTGTGGGTGAGGCTTTGATGTCTTTCTTGGTCTACCATACGCTTGGCTTTAACACCATTCCATGCTGTTTGTATTTGTCCATATCTTGATACAGCTGACTGTGAACCCCCCATCTTTAGCAACCATGTGTGAAGAGTTACCTTCTTCAAGAAGTTTCACAATCCTCTCTTTTGTTTCAAGAGACATTTCTCTTGTTGGAGCCATGGTTCTTGCCACTCCACTTCGTCCAGCAGCCCTCCAAGGTGTCATGACTGCAGGTGTTTTTAACTGCAGACTAACGACACCTACTCTGACGCAGGTGTCCATTTAGGGAAAGGAAATTGACTGGGTGTGTTCTTATTTTCTACCTCCAATTTGAGTGATTCCATACTTTTTTCCTCAGATTTGAGTGATTCCATATTTTTTTCCCTGTGCTTGGTCAATAAAAGTGACATTCACTGACTTCAACAATGTTTTCTCTTCATTTCTTTGAGTGTTCCTGAAAGCCGACCTTATTATTGTATCATGTTTTTGATCTGAGTTTGTTTTACAGAATGAAATGTCTGAATGAGTGCTCATCCAAGACTGGTGATTCCATACTTTTTGCCAGGGGTTGTAGATAAAAATATTATACTTGGCCAATTATTTGATAACGAAAATGATCCAATATTACATATTAGTGAGTGGCAAAAGTATATGAACCTCTAGGATTAGCAGTTAATTTGAAGAGGTGAAATTAGAGGCAGGTGTTTTCAATCAATGGGATGACAATCAGGTGTGAGTGGGCACCCTTTTCTATTTAAAGAACAGGAATCTATCAAAGTCAGCTCCTCACAACACGTTTGTAAATGTATCATGGCACGCTGAGGACCTCGGAAAAAGAGTTGTTGATGCTCATCAGGCTGGAAAAGGTTACAAAACCATCTCTAAAGAGTTTGGACTCCACCAATCCACAGTCAGACAGATTGTGTACAAATGGAGGACATTCAAGACCACTGTTACCCTCCCCGGGAGTGGTTGACCAACAAAGATCACTCCAAGAACAAGACATGTAATAGTTGGCGAGGTCACAAAGGACCCCAGGGTAACTTCTAAGCAACTGAAGGCCTCTCTCACATTGGCTAATGTTAATGTTCATGAGTCCACCATCAGAAGAACACTGAACAACAATGGTGTGCATGGCAGGGTTACAAGGACAAAGCCACTGCTCTCCAAAAAGAACATTGCTGCTCGTCTGCAGTTTGCTAAAGATCATGTGGACAAGCCAGAAGGCTATTGGAAGAATGTTTTGTGGACGGATGAGACTGAAATAGAACTTTTTGGTTTAAAAGAAAAGCATAATATTTGGAGAAAGGAAAACACTGCATTCCAGCATAAGAACCTTATCCCATCTGTGAAACATGGTGGTGGTAGTATCATGGTTTGGGCCTGTTTTGCTGCATCTGGGCCAGGACGGTTTGTGATCACTGATGGAACAATGAATTCTGAATGATATCAGAGAATTCTAAAGGAAAATGTCAGGACATCTGTCCATGAACTGAATCTCAAGAGAAGGTGGGTCATGCAGCAAGACAACGACCCTAAGCACACAAGTCGTTCTACCAAAGAATGGTTAAAGAAGAATAAAGTTAATGTTTTGAAATGACCAAGTCAAAGGCCTGACCTTTATCCAATCGAAATGTTGTGGAAGGACCTGAAGCAAGCAGTTAATGTGAGGAAACCCACCAACATCCCAGAGTTGAAGCTGTTCTGTACGGAGGAAGCGGATAAAATTCCTCCAAGCCAGTGTGCAGGACTGATCAACAGTTACAGGAAACGTTTAGTTGCAGTCATTGCTGCAGAGGGGGGTCACACCAGATACTGAATGCCAAGGTTCATATGCTTTTGCCACTCACTAATATGTAATAGTGAATCATTTTCCTCAATAAATAAATGACCAAGTATAATATTTTTTGTCTCATTTGTTTAACTGGGTTCTCTTTATCGACTTTTACGACTTGTGTGAAAATCTGATGATGTTTTAGGTCATACTTATGCAGAAATATAGAAAATTCTAAAGGGTTCGCAAACTTTCAAGCACCACTGTATACTCACTGTGCTTTTATGAAGAACATGTACACCAATATTCATCCAAAGACAACATTTGCATAGCACCTACTCTGAATTCATGTCCAGACTTAGACATAACACAGCAGATTGCTTTGAAATATGACAGGAAATCACAATAATAGGCTATATCTACAAAACTATGATAGGATAATTTTACGTTGATTTCTGTGATGACCAGCCAAAAATCCATAAAATGCACCTAAAGTTGTTTAGGAAGCAAAACCTTCATTTGTCCAATGTTGTTTTTGTTGCTATGCTTGTTGTTGTTGTACTTGTTCCCTTTAACTTTGTCACACATAACTATCTTTTGAAATTAATATTATGTTCTTCATATTGTCAAATAAGATCAATTCTGTTTTGCTACCTGATCTTCAAATGAAAGCAGAAGGGTTTAATTCATATTAAATTCAAAGTGAAACATGCATTGAAAAAATCATTTATTCATTCATTCATACATTCTCTCATTTCCTAGTCGGCAGCACAGGGTGCAATGCAGGAACAACCCCACCATCCCACCATGCTGCCCAAAATAGACACATTTCATACACTCATACAGACACATTTGTGTGTGTCTGAGGGAGAAGAGTTAATTTGGTGGATCATCCCAGACACTACACCAGTGTCCCCTGTCCAACCATGCGAACCTCAGATATGCACCAGAGCCCATATGACCCTGATCTGGAAAAGTGGGGTTAAAAATGTGAGAGGAAAAAATAATCAAATAAAGTGTATTTACTGTTTGATGTAATTTGTGTAGTAGATTAACTGTTATGAATTGATATAAATATTACACTTCACATAAAATTTTTTAACCAATTCAAATAATAAATATGTTGATTTATTCTCATTTATTATCTGTCTGTTTTCTAAAATGAAATATGTGAATCCACCAGTTTGCTTTACTTTACGAATATCTGCAACCCTGGACCATGGTACACTAATATTGCTGGCCTCATGGGAAAATTTGGTCTGTTCATTGTAGACAAGCAAATAAATAAATAAAACATGGCGAGGCAATTTGTTCTTTCTGCTCGCTAACACTGTTTCACAGTATAGGAAGAATGTGGATAAATAATGCCACTGTTGTGACATCCAAGATGCAGGCAAAAGCACAGGTCCAGAGTGACATAAAGACATTATTACATTAAAATGTAGCCATGCTGTTTTTAATCAGGCTTGGATTGCATTTAGGTGTTAGATGGGATCTGCTCTACAGCACATCCAACACTTCTCCAAATCATAAGCCCTTGCTTTTAGCTTTAGTCTGGGTAATAGAGATACACAGGAATGACCTACAGTAATAAATGAGTTGTAGATTTTGCAAGGTTCCTCTGGGAAATCTGGGGTAATAAGGGTTTTCAAAATTATTTGTTGCACAATGTGTGGTGGGTCTTTCCATTGCACATACTATATTATTTTGTACTTATGTAACATAGTATGTCCTATTTTTGTTTTTCTATTTACAGTATAATTATTTGATCATAAATGTTTATTTTTGTGTCAGACTGTTTTGGCTTTTTCTTTTCTTTTTTTTAACAGAGCTGTTTATCTCCATTCTACATCACTGCACATGCTAGTTCACTCCTTTACACATGACTTGAAAGAACAACAGGCACATGAAACAGGCCTGGTTATTTCTCCTCCTTAGTATAGTCTGACAGGTGAGGTTAATGACAAAATTAAGAGATGGAGAGAATACTTTAGAAAGAGATGGACCAGATCACCTAGACACTGAGCAGTACACATAAAAGGTCATCCCTTGAAGAAAGAAATGTAACTTCAATTAACGAAAAATGCAAACAGCACTGATATGATGCAATTTTGTGGCTTTACCATATGCTTCTAAAAGGGATGGGTATTTTCCCTATTGTTTGCTGTTATATTGGGTATTGTCCTGATAAATTTATGTTTATTTAAGCAATGGCAATTTGATTCAATTCATGCCTTATGTTTTGTGCCCTATAGGGTGCAGGTTATATTTTAAATGTATTTTACAGCAGGGGCTAAAAGTTTGAGACCTTTATACACCACTGTATAGGGGGAAAGGAATATTGTAAACAGATTTTGGAATTTCTGAGATGCATATCCAGTGGTCAAGTTGTAAGAGCTAGCTGCTGGAAATGTCAGTGTCTGAGAGAATCTCAGGTGGGGCATGTAATGTGACGGTCAGGTAATGACTCTACGTAATCCTGTGGTCGACTAGTGCCATGTCCAGATTGTTTCTCTCTATATGTCCAATGAATTCTGGGATAGGTTTTAAAGAGCCGAAAGACTTGCATTAGGTTACTGAGGTTAAGGTTAGGCGTAGGTGTAAGCATACATATTTGGAAGAGGGATTGTTTTCTCTATCCATGAATAATGTATTAAACATCTTGTTGAGCAATGAATAGCTGATGAATTGTAATATTTTGTTGAGCAATGAACAGTATACCATGTTGGATGTATTCTAAAAGAAATTGTTTCCTGATTAAATATTTCAACTTGCATATGGTAACAAATAAAGTATATATATATATATATATATATATATATATA
>JAJAGP010001263.1:0-72500 GCA_025084515.1 Ancistrus triradiatus
CCATGATTTACAATTAAATTATTTAAAAATCCTTCAACGTGATTTCCTGATTTTTTTTTTCTCATTTTGTCTCTCATAGTTGAAATGTACCTATGATGAAAATTACAGACCTCTCTTATCTTTCTAAGTAGGAGAACTTGCACAATCAGTGGCTGACTAAATACTTTTTGGCCCCACTGTATATGCATAATATACATAATATAATATTAGAAAATAATATACTATACATACATAATATGTCTGTGACAGTGACCTAGTTCTTCATCATTTGTGATTGGCGTACCATATTTGGTGCATTGGTAAAAATTCAAATGAACTGTTTGATGTTCTAATTGTTCAAGTGAAGAGGCGTTCAAATTCTGATATTCCACTATGCTTTTGTATTTTTGTTCAGTTCTCTCCAGACAGTGTTTGTCAGGAGCAGAAGCAGAGCTTTCAGAGTGAGCTGCTGGAGTTTCTAATGGATATCATTCACATGACCGGGTTTGAGGAGGGTCAGTCTACACATGTGACCAGAGATGGTACAGTTATCTTCATTATGTAGCTTGGCATACTGCTCTTTTGAAAGAAATCGACTAGCAAAATGTATTCAGTCTGTGTTGAGCACTAATGCTCATGGCCATTGATTTATTTATACTGATTTTGATTTTAGATTCGTCGAAATCCAAATCAGAGGGGAAGGTTGCCATACTGACTGAAAATATAGCTTTCTTCAGTAAGATGCTGGTGGAGAAGCTCTATACTGGCATGTTCATGGTAGATCCAGAAAACCTGCTGGAATTCATAGCTGAGCAGATTGCAGTGGTGTGTGTATTGTCCATGACTGACCTGCTTGTTTAATTCTTTCAGAGTTCTGTAATTATTTGTATTTGGTGACAAACTGCTCTGTCTCCGACAGGCGATGGAGATGGGGCAGCCTCAGCGTGAGGTCACAGTCGGTGTTCTACACAAAAGCATCAACCGGGCTGTGCTGTACTTCCTGTCCCGGCCCAGACAGACCCCAGCTGAGCAGCAGCTCATTCTTAGCACCCTTCAAGTGCTGCATCAGCACTGGGATGTTATCATGGCCACATACAATGCCAGCGTCCACTTCACCAGCTGTCTGCTCCATTGCTTGCTCCTCATCCGTTCAGGAAGGTGAAACATCTTCCATAGTAGATTTATCAGTTGCATTTCATAGCAAATTGTCAAAAGGCGTAGACATGCTAAAACTTTGAGCATGCCCCTTTTTAATATTTTAATATTGAGCCGTGTTAGTTTTGTCACAGTCATGGTCATGTTCATAATAGGAAGTAAACAGGAATAAATCTTCACAGGCAACCAGTTCAGCTGAATGGATTGTACTGAACACAGTGACTCTCAATGTCATTTTAACAGATTTTCACCCTCACAAAAAGTCAGTTGGTCTACTTTGATAGAGAACTTGGCTGACTAGTCCTGACCTTTCCTCTTTCAGACACTTTTTTAGATGAATTGGAATGCTAACACTGAGCCAGGGCTTATTGTAAATCACCTCACAGTGATGTTCCAAAATCTAGTGAAAGTCTTCTCAGAAGAGTATGTGACTAAAGGGATTTAAACTCCATATTAATACCCATGTTTACTGATGTAAAGGTATATGGATAGGATAGGTAGCTCGATAGGTATGTAGGTAGATGTTATAAAATCACTGTCCCTATGTAATGTATATGTGTTACTATATGTATTTGATCTGATTCGTAGAACTATTAGGAAGCACTATTGCTATTTAATGTCAAATGAATGAATGATTTCTCATCAGCTGAAACTAAAGTTACAAAATGATTTCTTTATGACACATTAAATCAACGTACAGTATTTCCATATGTCTTAGTTTGAAAGGCGATGTGATAAAAGAGCACATTGAAATATTGAAAAATCAAATATAGTCTATACAATTTACAATCAATAATAAAACATATACTTCTATTATAAACAATATAGTATAACTAATGATTTCATTTGGTCACTTGGCAGACTCCCTTATCCAGAGTGACTTACCACTGATTCAGTCTTAAGATACAGTCAATTGCGGGTTATGGGTATGGGGGTATTGGTTTCCTCCACACTACAAAGACATGCGTTAGGTCAACTTGCATATCTACAGTGTCCTAGTGTTTGTGTGTACATGTGCTCTGTGATGGCTTCGAAAATTGTCCAGGGGTCATTCCTGCTTTTCTCCCTGTGCTGCCAGTAATGCCTGATGACCCTGAGTTGGATTGAGTAGGAAGGGGTATGTGATTGACTAGTCAACTACTTTTAGAAGCTATAAATTCACACTCCTAATACATATAAATGGACCAAGTTCAGTGAATGCATTCAAAGAAATGAAAGATTTGTGTGCTGCCCTCGTTCTATTATTGTCGTAACGCATAAAGATTATGTAATGTCTGTGGTTGTTGGTATTGTAGATTACACAGTTGTATCAGAATATTATGATCATTTTTTGTTTCTACAAAGCACTGCATAGTTCTATAATTCCAGTCTGTAGTCCATCTGTTTGTCTCCATACTTTGTTAGCCACCATTCACCCTGTCCGTCAATGGTCAGCACCACCACAGGACCGCCAAAGAGCAGGTATTATTTGGGTGGTGGATCACTTTCAGCACTGCAGTGACATTGAAGTGGTGGTAGTGTGTTAAAATGTGTTGTGCTGGTATGAGTGGATCAGACACAGCAGTGCTGCTGGAGTTTTTAAACACTCTGTCCACTCGCTGTGCACTCTGTTAAACACTCCTACCTATATGGTCTACCTTGTAGGTGTTAATTTATCCTCTAGTCCTTCATCAGTGGTCACAGGATGATGCAGATGCTGGTGGCTGGATATTTCTGGTCGATGGACTTTTCTCAGTCCAGCAGTGATTCTGAGGTGTTTAAATCCACCAGCCACGTAATACCTGCTCTGTGATCATTGAAGATCATTGAAGAACAGGATGAAAGGAGGCTAACAAAATATGCAGAGAAACAAATGTGGTACAGACTGTAATTATAGAACTACAAAGTGCTCCTATATGGTAAACAAAGCTGATCTAATGGGAAGTTTGGGTAGAAACAAGGGGTGGTCATAATATTTTGATATAATTGTGTATATGTGTATATATATCTGATTTTATTTTTGTTCTCTCAGCTTTCCTGAAGGGTTCGGGTGTGAAATGCATAAAAAGCCTTCCAGGAAGATCTGGCGACACCTTTTTCCTCACAGAAACAACCGTGTGAGGTCACCAGTTGATGTCCCTAATTCAGCGGAGGGTAAGTGAGGTATCTTCTTCGTAGGTCAAATGCCTGCTCACCTGAAAATGAATTTGAATGAAATTTTTGTATCTGTATTCACTGGCCGTGCAGTGGAGTCAGAACTGATGAGGCACGTGGAGAGCACATGGAATAAAGTCATGCAAGAAAGGAGACACTCCCTAGAGGAGGCCTGTAAGATCGACCTTTCAGCCAAACAGGCAGGAAATGATGGGCTGGTTTCCATGAGTGATGTGAGTCCTCTATGGGAGGAGACGGCGATGAAAGCATGGCAGGTTTTTATAGGTCTGTATCTCTTTGTACTATGCAGCCATTTTTGTGTTGAAACTGTTGGACTCCAATGTGATCATGTTAACTGGCCTCTTCACAGACTCTCAGAAGAAAGAGTTGAATAATGGTCAGAGAAAGGCAGGTCTTCTAAGCAATGTACATCGATCACTTCAAAAGAGACCTGAAAATGACCCCAGCTCCAGCGTGGAGGTAGGAGACATAAGATGGTCTTTCTTTTGCAGTCTGACGAAACTTGTTCTGTTTCCTGAGGACTGTTTGATATACAGTACTGTGCAAAAGTCTTAGGCCACCATTAGATTAGATATACCATTGTTTTAGCAGTGGTATAACTATATCGAATTATTTAGCAGGAAATGTGTATGCAGTATTTAAATACTTGCCACTGTCAGTTATTTGTGTGACCTCCCCTTACACTTCACTGGGATGCCAAGTTGACCCTTCTAGAGTCTGAAGAGGTTTGATGAGGAATGGTCTTTTTGTAAGGGTAGCAACCAAGAAATGGTGGCCTAAGACTTTTGCACAGTGCTGTAGGTTACATACAGGATTTGAAGTGAAGGAGCACTCATTCACAGGTGCATATCTGAGTGCCATATCCATAGCCCTGCCACCTTCCCAAAGCTTCCATACCCAGCAGGCACAACCTAGCCTGTGGCTCTGTCTCAATCTGCCATCGAAATCAATTTGGGTCATTACATCGGAGTACGCCTCAGTGGGCAATATAATTGATATTTGTTAACTTTCTTTTTTCCAGAGGAGCACTCGGTAGAACATTGCATTTGCTGGTGAAGGTTAAATACGCTGTTATTGTTGTTTTTCCCCATGAAACTTGGCCCACGTCATTAGTTCCCACTGTTGAAGACGTCGCCATCTGGAAAAGGATGCACAGAGATATTACTCAGGCAAGAGGCATGAAATTACCGTTTCTGTGCAACTGCTGGTGTCTCCGTCCCTGCCTCAAAAACAGGGGGTGGTAATTATAGGCAGTCACAATCTGATGAAAGCATTATTCATTTTGTGTTATACTTGATCATATCAGCTCCTGACAGCCTATCAAGTGCTTTGATAAATTGTTCCTCTCTAAAAGGTAGTGGGAAGACTTTGGTGAAATTGAATTTTTTGGCAGTCAGTATGTTATCCAGTATTAAAAGCACTAGAAAAGTTCAGTGCTGATACTTTTGGAGTGTGTTTGAATGGTTTTGTTCAATGCAGTATGATTCTTATTAATTTATTTGTTATTTGTGAGTTTTTACATCCTACAGAGTTTCTTTATATGAATTTGTATTTATTTATTTTATATATTGTTCTGTGAAAACGTTTTAGGCCACCATTCGATTTTTACCAATGGTATAACAGTATATATATATATATGAAAAAAATAATTATTTCTCAGTCTGTTATACCATTGGTAAAAATCGAATATACCACCATTCGATTTTAATGTTAATTTAAAAATTTTTAATTTTTATTTATTTATTTACATTTATATTTATACAGCATTTAGCAGACCCCCTTATCCAGAGCGACTTACAATTGGTACAGTCTTACAATCCAAGCAATTGTGGGTTAAGGGTCTTGCTCAAGGACCCAAGAGTGGAAGCTTGGCAGAGGTGTGATTTGAACCCTGGACCTTCTGGTCCATAGTCCAGTACCTTACCCGCCAGGCTACCACAGTCCATATATATGTATGTATATATATATTTGTGTGTGTGTGCTAAAACAATGGTATGTCTAATCTAATGGTGGCTTTTAATCTACACACTGCATATTAGTCTAAAAGTTCTAAAGAAGCAGTCACTGACATGCCCAATGATGTTTTAGCATTCGTCTTAGCAGCACAGCTCCAACTTTCCTCAGAGTTAATGTCAGATGTACTGGCAATATAATTATATATTCCTAACAGAAAGATAATTAACATGGCTAATGATCAAGTTAAGTTTATTACACGTTCACTGTTGGCTCAGAATGAAGTTGACATTGTTGTGTTATCAAGGTGCTGTTTTTTTTCTGGGAAATAATTAAAATGTAAATCAGTGTGATGATAATTGCAGAGGGGATGCGATTTAATATGCCGGGTTTAAGAAGCCAATGAGTTCTTGTGTTTGGTAAATAGGGTAATTAATGCTATATATTACTTATGATTTTCTAAATAAAAGTATAACATTAGGAGATGATTCAGTGTTTATCTGGGGGAGCAAGACTGTAATTGCTTTTGTGAATTTTACCTTGTGAGACTTCCTAATCTTTCTAGACATTTGACAAGCATGACTGTCAGTTATTATTTTTGACTAGTGGTGTGTTAATACTCTTCTGTAGTGTTCTTTTCAGATTTTATCAGACATTTTTACAGTTTCTTGTGATAAACAAACTATTCCCATGAATCTGGTGGTTGCAAATCAACTAGATGACATAGACATGCTGTATGTAATTTTTTTTTTTTTTGGAAATCATTCGTTCATACATTTATTTTATTATGGACTTAATCCTAGTCCGGGTCGTAGGTAAGCCTGTGCCTAGCCGGGGGCACATGCCGCAAGGCAGGAACAACCCTAGACAGGGTACCAATCCATCATAGAGCACACACACTCACATACACACTCACACACTAATGTCATGTTTAGAAACACCAGTAAGCCTACCACTCATGTCTTTAGAATGTGAGAGGAAATCGGAGTAAACCCATGCATACCTGGGGAGGATTTGCAAACTCCATGTAGGGTTCGAACAAGGGACGCTGGAGCTGTGAGGCAACCGCACTGTGTCACCGTGCCGTGTTTTGGAAATATTACTTTTAATATTAATTACTATGAATTACTATTAATACTACTGTTAAGAATGGTGTATCTCTGCTATGCCCGAGTAGACTGAACTTCTAAGATCAGTTGAAACGGGTCAGTAATAGTAAAAAGGGCACTTTTGGAAAGATGGTGTTGATCAGATGCACCACATGGTTGTGTCCAAAACAAACCATTCTTACCACTTTTGTGAGGCACGTTGATGCAAGGTTTTAGCATGGCTGTTGACCACCAACTGTGTCTGTGTGGAGTTTGCATGCCCTTGGTGTGTTCGTATCGGTCTTCTTCGGGTACTCTGTGTTTTCCCACACTACAAAGATATGCGCCCGGTCAATTGGCCTCTCTAAAGTGTCCTAGTGTGAGTGTGTTTTGACTAGTTATCATTGTAACCTTGCACCTATCATGAATTGCCATTGATGTTGATGTGGTGTTAAATAAGCTTACTTTTTGCTTTCACTGTCCTGGCTTTGGCTGACAGTTGCATTGTAGTTGTGTTGAGCAGTGCAGGATGCTTAGTTCAGTATCTGTCTCTGAGGGGGAGTTAACACAGTTCCTGAGTCAGGCTTTACAATGAGGTCTTGTATTTCCTGACTATCTTGAAGAGGATACCACTGCGATGATTAAAATAATGACCCTAAGTAAATATCAGCGCATTGGTGATATTGTACCAAGGTCTCCTGAAGGCCTAGTGCCACTCAGTGTCATAAATCAGCTTGGCCCATGTTGTGGGATAGAGCCACTTCACACTGTGCTGATATTCTAGTTTAACTTAATTGCGACACGCTGGGAACACACCACTGCATTTGGAGTCCGGGTTATTCTATGTTTCAACAGCAACGTGCTTGTTTGCATAATAAATGAGGTCTGTGCAGTGCAATTGTTAATTATACATGGTTTGCTTGTTTCTCAAAGACGTTTTTGGCAGACCTGGAAGTTCACAGAAGGATTGGTGCAGAGATGTTCGATGGGCTGCTGAAGAATCACACTCAGGTTTGCCAAAATTTGTGTTGAAATACAGTCAATGAAGAATAACAGCAGCTCTGTATGGATAAGACCCTACCATGTAAATGTGTGACGAAATACTGATGCAAGACTTGCAGCTAAAAAGTTTTACTTTCCTGCTCACTTGAACTGGCTTTAATATGGTACTGTTAGTAATTAGATTGTGCTGTCCTGTGCAGATGCTTCGTTCTGAGAACGAGCAAATGGCTGCTCAGTGGCTAAGGATAGAAGAGGACTTGCTTCGGGAGAGAGGACTCTTTGGCCCTGGTCCAGGAGTCTTCATTAACCAGGGCTGGGTCCAGGAGGCAGCCGAGGGCCCCAATCGAACAAGATTCCGTATTCGCAGGAAGGCACTGAGGCGCTCAAAAAAGGTCAGGTGTCATGAGCCAACATAGCAATTGTTGATTTGTTGGACATTTTGCTGGATGGCATATGCAGACATTTTTGTCCTATTTGCTAATAGTAATTTGTATTACATACAGTACTGTGCAAAAGTCTTAGGCCACCATTACATTAGATAGACCATTGTTTAAGCAATGGTATAATGACCATATATAATTATTTCTCAGTCTCTTTATTAGAACACAACCAGAAAATGCAAGAAATTTGTATGTAGTAGTAAACAAATAAAAAAAATCTGAGAAAACAGATTCTATGGGCTACAGTGACAAGTATTTAGTGTGACCTACCCCTTACATTTGAGCAATAGCAGCATCTGGAAGCTTCAAGTTGACCCTTTTACAGTCTGGAGAAGGTTGATCAGGAATGGTCTTTTTGGAATAGTAGCAGCCAAGAAAAGACTAATATAAACTAAAGCTCAGAAATATTGGAATGAAGATCATTGGTGGAAAATAGTGTTATGGAGTGACAAATCACCAAAGTTTTTGTGTTCAGTTGTTGACAATATGTTATGTATGGTCATTATACCATCAACAAAGCTAATGGTGGCCTAAGACTTTTGCACAGTTCTGTAAATAAGTTGCCTGTATATCATTTTGCTGTCCTTTCCTCTTACAGCTACCATCCCTGCTATCAGGAGTTTATATAAGAAACACCATGGTAGAGGATAATCGAAGTGTGGGAGAAATTAACAATGCAGATTCAGGTATTACTAAATATTTAACCTCTGTGTTGTTTACTAGCTAGTCCATTAATTGAACTGTATTTGTAACCCTAGTTCATTTCACTTATGAAAGTAGACACCCGACCACATATGTTGGAATTCCCCTTACAGCAGTTGTGCACGTACAGATGTGAATGCAAATAAGATGTGGGGCCAAAAGTCTGAGACCGCTGGTTAAATGCTTGTTTAGATGTTTGTGGGGAATGATCCAAAACACAGGTCACAGGTCATTTCTTAACTAGCGTTAACTAATGGTATAAATAATAGAAGGAGAACCTTAATTTGTGTTACTCTTTAAGTGTCTGTGTAGTTTAAATGTGATTCGTGTATTGAGTTTCATATTGGAAAAACTGTTTTTGTACAACTTCATAACTCTGCTTATGTGTGTGTGTGTCTGTCTGTTTCAGAGATTACAGTTGTGTGTGAGTCGGGCAGGGAAACTGGGAAGGAGCAGGACTGTGAGCATCTCACGTTCTTCCCCAGTCTGACTGAGGCGTCGGCTCAGGATCCTGCTGAGGATTTTCCTGAGCAGTGTGCAGAGTCACAGCTCATAGTGCAGCAGCTGGCTCCCAATGAGGAGGTGAGAGCAGCCTACCCACACGGCACATAACCTCTCTTCATGTCCGTCCTGTCTCAGGTGTAACCCGGCTATTTTGTGTGGGAGTATTATGACTGAAAGAATGTCGTTGTGAAGCTGCGTGTTCCCACTGACAGGGTAAAGTGGGCTGCAAGTTGATGACAGAAGTATTAATAAGGAGCAGTAGGGGGTGATGTCAGCTGTCACATTTTTATCTGAAGGTGTCAGAGCATGCTGTGCTGTTTGGCAGATGAATAGTTCTTCCATGCTTGTTAATCCACGTGCACAGCTAACGCCCATAATCGCTGTCATAGAGAATGGCTTAGCCTATGCGAATGTAGTGGATGAGCTATGTTTTTAGAGGAACATAAGCTTATAGAACACCCTGAATGAATGAATGAATGAATGAATGAATGAATAATATACTGTGAATGTGAATATACCTTTTAAGCTTAGACTTAGACTTTTATTTGTCACGTACATGGTTATACACAGTACAACTTGCAGTGAAATGTTTCCGAGAATGTGCAATACTACTGGAAAAAAATTATTTAACAAGATAAAAAGAGGAAAATATACATAGAAAAGAAAATATATATAGAAGAAACTATATATGAAGAATATAAATATGTATGTATAATCTAGGAGTTGTAATCAGTGGAATTAATAATAAACATTAATAATTGGAATGAATAATAATAGCAGCTATTAACAAATAACAGCTATTAAGCTAAGTGTTTAATTGATGAAGTAAAACGAGCTTTCAGGATCCTTCTAATGTCAAATTGTAGGCATGATCCGATACCATTTTTAGGTTCTGGGACTAGGTTTCCACCAGGTGTAGCACATATTGAAACAAGGCTTTAATCAATTAGTGTTTTGCTATTCTGTGTATGTCATTGATTAATTCTAGTAATAAACAGCAGGGCCCACTGCATGAGGCTGAGGCGGTGCTGGCATGGAGAGGATCTACTGATTTGATTTGTATTAATTGTGGAGCGGCTGCTGCTGCAACAGAGCCCCATATGTTTTGGAGACCCGCGTCCCAAGGGCCTGGAGCTGTGGAGCCGTGGCTGAAGCCAGGTGCAAATGGATGGTGTGAAATGAGGGGAGACAATAAAATTAGCCGTGCATAATCACAAGACAATGCCTGAAGTGCACCGGCCCCTTTTCCCAAACACACTAGTCGTCTATGCTCTCGGTTCCGTTACATTGTTTCACCACCATGTTGTTGTAGATAATGAAGTGGTAACAGCGATCAATCAGGCAGAGGGCTGTGCCTCTTTGACATTCTCGCCCTAGAGCAAGGGTTCAGAGACATGTTCTGTAGGCTTTATACTCATCAATTAAACAGCTAGCTTAAAAGAGTCATTCCCATTTACATTTTTTATTCATCCAGTGTACTCAAGCCTTTCCCAGATCCAAACCAGTGCTGTTTTTGTCCATCTGTTAACCGATTACATTATTCGTAATTATTTAGACATGTCACAGTTATTCATCTGATGCTCCTATGCTTTACTCCGATTCAAAACAGTCACTGTGTGGTTTACCTGTATTGAGTCTCTCATATGCACATATTTGTCTTTATATTTAATCTTGATATTTGACAGCACTTGATATTTCACTGTCCCAGGTTAAAGCCAAGCAATGTGTGGCAGTAATCAGTGGCCACGTACTTGCGGAAGGAGTGTTGTTGTTTGGGAAAACAGATCTGTATGTGTGTGAGGGCTTCACACTCAACTCTAGCGGGGAAGTGTGCTGTACAGTCCACCATCCAACCAGGTACATCTGCTCTCCTCATGCCTATCAGATTAGCTCTTTGGACTTTATTTGCCAAGCTTTTTTCTGCTACATTCACATTCATTGGCTTTACTTGTATAAAGTAAATGTATCTTAAATATAGCCAGATTTACCTCATACGCCCCATTACAAGAATTCTACAATTACTATAATTCAACCTATATCTACATACTTCTTCCTAATATGAAATGCACATTATAATTTTTACATTCTCTCAAGCATATATATCTTGAAAGACCAATGACACTAAATATTTTTGCTTACTATGATTGATTAGTAAGGAAAATGAGTCAAATTAACTCAGAGAATCTTAAGTAATGTACTTAAAATAATATATCTGTGATATGCTTCAGTAATCCATAACATTAATGACAAATGATGTAAATAGCACTGATTATCTCATTGAAATTGCACCTGCCAAGGATTGGTCTTAGAGCACCATTAGCTTTGGTACAATGACCATATATTACATATTGTCTATGGTTGGCTGTTAAGAATGGAGTAAAATTGCAACAGGAAAAATGGGTGGTGGCTGTATGCAGTGGTCAGTACCTACCAAAAGTGGTGAAAGGAAGGACAGCCAATGAAATGGCGACAGGCTCAGTGATGCCCATGGGGGGTTAAGGCTAGCCCGTCAGGTCCGATCCCACAGAAGAGCTACTGTAGCACAAATTGATAAAGTTAATGCTGGCGATGATAGAAAGGTGTCAGAAGACAGTGTATGCAGCTAACTGCATATGGAGCTGCATAGCTGCAAACCAGTGCCCACTCTGACCCCTGTCTACCACCAAAAGCACCGACAATGGGCATGTGAACATCAGAACTGAACCAGTGGAAGAATGTGGCCTGGTTTTCATTTACATCATTTACCAGCTATGGTATAGTCCAATATATGGATCCCTCATCTCACTTACAGTACTTAAAGGATCTGCTGCTAACATCTAGGTGCCAAATACCACGGGCTCCTTCAAAGGTCTTGTAGAGTCTTGTAGAGTCAATGCCTCGATGGGTTAAAGCTGTTTTGAGGGGAACCTACTCAGCATTAGGCAGGTCATTTTAGTGTCATGGCTGATCGGTGTATATGAATACTTTTCAGATGTTTTCACATGCCAAGATAGAATTTTATGAATCAGAATCAGGTTTATTGCCAAGTAAGTTTTCACAAACAAGGAATTTGTTTAGGTGTGCATGACAAAAAAAGGAATGAGACAGAAAAATGACAAATTATATTAAATTAAATTCTATTAAATATATCTATTAGAACATGCCTAATGTAAACAAGGTACAGGCATACAGTAGGAGATTATGCATGATTATAACATACCATGTGGAGTGGTACGCTATTATGCATATGTGCAAGGTTCTGCAGTTCTGTAACCCCCTTATCTTTCCTGTTATGTACGCTGAAATTACTGAATCACTATAGCAGGTACTGAAAAACCTTTGAAATAATTTAACATTGTATATAAGGAGTTAACCTAAATATTGAATTGTGTGATGTCGCTGTCCTATTGGGGCAATGGAGTTAAAACGTAAATATTTAAAAAGCAAAATATGTTTGTATGCCCCTTTGGCAGTTGATGCCCCCAGTAAATCTGTGATGTGCTGTGTGTTCCAGTGTGAGAGACTCGTTCATCAGCGGCATGCTGAAGAAGGAGCAGAGCTCAGTAAATCCATGTTGCAGGCGCTGGCCATACGAGGAAATTAAAGAGGCACATTTCATGCGCTTTCTTCTGGAGGTTAGAAATGCAGTAAACCTCAGTCAAGCTTTCAAAAGTCAAGCTTTTTGTTATTTTTTTATATGTTCATGGGTGAATTATGCATTTGTTTTGCTGTTCCTGTTTGCAGATTCTCACGCTTTAATGATCGTCTAGCATTTTGGTTCTTTTTGTTCCTTAGGGGAATGCAATTGAAATCTTTATGAGAAATGGAGCTTCAGTGTTTTTGGTGTTTGTGAATAAAGACCATGTCAGTGCTTTTAAAAGGTACAAACTGTGAGTGTGTGTACTGATCGATGAGTACACAAGATTAGACAAGGCAAAGCCGGATTGATTTTGTCCTCTTTTCATAGGTTGTGCACTGCAGTGCCTTCATTAAAGGGAAAAGGGTTAGCAGAGGCTGTGCATAATGTTAGGTAAGTGTTCCTGTGCTTCTGAGTTACAGAGATCCATTGTTTCTCCTAAACACACACACAAGGCATGTAAGACCAGTATATATGGTAACAGGTAATACTAAGTTGCATTCAATATGCAATTATAGTGTATAAATTTACATTTACAGCATTTAGCAGGCGCCCTTATCCAGAGCGACTTACATTTGGTACAGTCTTACAATCCAAGCAATTGTGGGCCTTGCTCAAGGAGCAAGGCAGAGGTGGGATTTGAACCCTGGACCTTCTGGTCCATAGTCCAATACCTTAACCGCTAGGCTACCACAGTCCGACAGTGTATGTTCGTAAGTGTAATTTTGCAGTATGCACACTGATCATTCAAGATGGAACATGGCATGTTTTTGCATTGCCGCTAATCCGATTTGTATTGGATATATTTAAGTCATGTGACACAAAAAGTCTGTTATTTCACTATAGATTACCATAATACACTGCAGAAGCGTAGTTTGCACTGTGTGTTTGTATGATTGGCACTAATCTGTCCTATTGTGACTTGAGCCTGTTTTAGCAATATTTCAGTGCAGTCTTTGAGAGTATACTAGGAGGCGGTTGTTTTTTTGTTGTTTGTTAGCCCTTTCTCCTCCAAACTGTGGTATTCAGCATTGGTGTGGAACGCTCCGACTGTAGAATGACAAAGTTGAGCGTGCTTAATGTGCTTAAGGTTACAATGGTCGTGTTGTAAACATGCCGTTATACTTTTAAATTTTTGTTAGCTGTTATATCCTTGTTTCACCCCTCTAGAAATGTACAATACAACTAATTTAGTTATTCCATTTTTTATTACTTTAGAATTACATCTGCATACATCACTGAGCAAGCAGGTCAGCCACTACAAGTGCTTTTCTGCAACAATGCGTTATAGAAGTTCTTGGCTGGTTGGTTCAGAATATATAGTGTTTTAGGGTTTGTACAATTTTGCATTTGAACTAGCATTTGAAAAACAAATTCCACAGCTGGTTAATTAGCCAGCTGGGCTTTCACCATAGGTTTATTTTATATAAATGACCAGTCCATGGACATTTGAAATGCATGACATTATGGCCTTTATTTATGATGATAACATCCAGATGAATGTGATATTGCTGGCATGCCGAGAAACTGGTCTAGCGCCACAGCTCCTGGTTACTCTTTGCCACTGAGTTCGGACTGATCAGCCCTGAGAAATTCCGCTTGCGTCGATACTGATCCGAAAGAACTCTCTTGCTGATTCTCAGTCTTTCCTCCTGACACTTATGTAGACAAAGTGCACACAGGTCTTCTTCCCTTACTAAATACAAACCCTCAGTCATTTTCACATCCTTTGCATCCCCCATAGCATAGTCCAAAGGGTTGCGTTTGGTGCTGACTTTCTCCAAATTGGGCAGCGCCTTGATGACTTCTGGAACTGTGGTGAGCTGGTTGTCGAACAATCCCAGCTCTCTCAGGTTGGTGAGAGCAGCTATGGTCGGGGGAAGACCCGTGAGACGATTCATACCCAAGTTGAGTGTCCTCAACCTTCTCAGGTTGCCAATGTCAGTGGGCAAACCAGCTGAATCTAAGTTGTTGTTGCACAGGTTGAGGTGGCACAGTAACTCCAGCTGTCCAATGCTCTTTGGCAGCTGCTCGATTTTGTTGCTGTGCAGGTCAAGCCAGTGGACACTAGTGAGCTGGCCAATAAAATCAGGAATCTTCTTTAGCTGGTTGCGACTCAGATCCAGCTCCTCAAAGTCTTTCAGCTTTAGGAGACATTTTGGAAATGTGTCAATACCCATGTTGCTCAGGTCAAGTCTCCGTTTTCCCTCGGGTGTCACCCTGAGAGCATTCCTGGCCATTTTTAGGGTGATCTTTTTGCCCTTTTGTCCACATTTCTTCTTAGCCATGGTGCTGTGGGAACACAGATTAATGGATAAGACTTTTTTCACACGAGTGCCAACCTCATTAAGTCTTAACTTGATCTGTGTAATTGTTATCTCAGGACCTGATATCTTTAACTAAAAATGCACAGCTTAATGACAAAACATTTTGGTTATTTACATCAGTGGTGGTATCATGTCGGTCCTGAGGCAGTTTAGTGAAGTGAAGGGTCTTTTGGGGACTGAGCAGGGTGTAATGGTAACACTCTGGCTCACTCACCCATTATACCCTAAAGGGATCTCTTAAAATCGGACAGCACTCTAATTGAGGCAGATACCAAGACAATGGGGACAAGTGCAATACGTGTGTATTCTGGAGAAAAAAAGACTGTTGCTGGTGAGGATGGAAAGTGCGTGTGTTACAGCTGATTGATCCGGGGTGGCTGTCTCAGACTGAGTCATTGTGTGGATGGAGTCAAATCAGGACTGTGATAAATGACACTTGGAAGTGATTTAAAATCTGTGCACCTCACATCTTCCTATTAAAGAAGAATAGTGGCTGCATTGTAAGCCCTTCGGGCCCTTTCATGACTCATTAATCATATTCAAGTGCATAAAGATACAAAGATAATATGGTTTGCCTTGTTTCCATTATATTTTTGTGTGAATTCTTGGCATTCAAACATGTGCAATTATGGAAAGTTGACCAACAGCATATGATTCATCTTCATGTGTTATAATTTGAAAGATCTGAGAATTCCCCCAAGCTGAATATTGGTTTCCATTACATGTGTAAACACTGTTTTGATATATTGAATGTAATAGTAACTATAACATAATTGGGAAAAGAGATCATTTAAGACAGTCTAGCTACACGGGTAGAAATGGGCTTTCAGTAATATGTTTAATAGGTTCAGAACAACTTGGAATATGGTTTATATTTTAAATAACAGCAATTTAATAGTCAAATTATTTGTCCACAACTTTAAAGTAGAGTCTGTTTTTCCGCTTTTTGATCGGGTAAACATGCTGGTACTATTCAGAGATCTAACGTCATGCTTCAGTGAATATGCAAACCATTGTTCTCTCTTCATGTTAACTCAACCAGTTTGATGCTATTCACCATTACGCACTACTTGCTAAATAATTCACATGTACTTACCAACTTATGAAGGCCGTTCCCGAATTGGTCTGTTGGTCTGGTCAAAACAAATGATCTGTGTGACAGTCAGCCACAATTCCTGTGCAACATTGTTCACCTCTTTCCTAAAGCAGGAAAACGTATACCTTTCTTATTTACCAAACATAATTAGCTTCACATATTCTCTAAAGCAAGTAGAAATTCTTTAAAGAAGCTTCAGACAAACTGAAAGTGCTTCCTCAGTGAACCGTGTCAACCAGGGCAAAGGCAGCTTTGTCTTGTTTAACTTGCTGCTAAGCAACCCATGCCCGAAGTGCAAGCCTGTATTGTTTTGGACTGGATCCTCTCACAAATCTGAAAGAAGAATAAATGTAGCACTTGCATTGAAATGTTTCAAATGTAGACCTAACAGTGTTTGTAATTAAATGTTGTTCTGTAGATACACATTAACGTTATATATTTGCAGAACGAATGCTCCCCTCTGTTGTCCTAACTTTTTATACTTTTTTCTGTTGTCCTTCTTTATTATAAAGAAAGCAAAAGCATGCGAAATGTATGATTAAATAAATGTATACGAATATAGGCATTTTCAGCTATTCAAACTATTGTAAATGCAAGCAAAACCGAATAAAACCGTCTGTCTGTTTTTAATACAAGCCTATAGGTGGCACTATTTGCTACTTTAAAATGTCCAAAAAGCATACCTTGCTAAAACACGACTGCTGCCTGTCTACTCTTGGGTTTTTAACATAGAATCTTTGTATCTTTCTGTTCTGTCCATTACAAGTATTATGATGTCACTGACAAGAGTTGCATTCCACTTGTTGACAGGACAAACGTTTTAGAACTTTGGGGAAAAACCTTCACATTGTAACAGCGTGCTATAAAACACTGTTTTACCTTACAGCAACCCTTCATAAAGAATTATAAATGCATTTGTAGTGTGTTACAATGCATATGTAATATGTAAACAGGTTTATACACGTTCAAAATTTGCTAAGTTACATAATGGCTCTTTATAAACCATGAATATAAGACCTATTAATGGCAGTATAAAACACTAAGTTACACTGCAAATCAGATTATGAAATCTGTTCATAAGAACATCCTACATATCTTGTAATGCACTCTAACACATTGTATACTTAACTCTGGAATATATAATTCTGCTATAGTATTATATATGCAGCATTAGAAACTATAGTTTATAGTCTATTATTAAAGCAATAAGCCATGAGCGGCTGTGCGTTGCCATGATTTTATCGCATGTAAATGATGATATTAAGCACAATGCACGGCCTGTATCCCCCCTTTAAACTTGAACCTTTAAACTTAACACAGCATCGAGTTGTTTATTCCTTTTGTAAAATGAAAAAACAATTTGATTATATACATCATTGTTTATCAAATAAATGTACATAATAAATAATTCTTCCACAATGCAATGTAGTCCCTACCAGATAAAGCCAGCAAGCTGCTCTCATAGTTTAAAAAGAATCGTTAGCTTCGTTTTAGTGTTTTTCTTTTGTATGACCTAAAACAACATCACATTCCAAACAAGTCCTAAAAGTAGATCAAGGTAACCTAATTCAACAAATGAGACAAAAACTTTATACTTGGTCATGTATTTATTGTGGAATATCACAAAAGCATGTGAAACTTTGCTGTCAGTTTTTGCTTAATCTTAAAATTCAATTCACAGACAGCTGTCCTGACATTTTACGGCTATACTGGTATTTGATGGTATAATTCAGAATTCATTGGCCCAGACCAGACGGTGGGGTGGAAGTTGGCGCGGGCGGCACACATCTGCAACATCACTGGTTAAATCCTTACCACTGACTCTGCTTGTGTTAGCATGTCCTCCATGTCTTTTTTTGTGACCTCATGGACTATTATTTTGCCCTTGCCCTTGGTGTGATCTTTGTAGGTTCACCAGTCCTGGAGAATGTAACAATGGTCATAACACTTTTCACAGTTCGTGAACAGTCTGACTGTGGATTGATGGAGTCTAAACTCTTTAGAGGTGGTTTTGTAACCTTTTCCAGCATGATGTGCATCAACAGCTCTGTTTTGAGGCCCTCACACATCATTCCATGATACACTTCTTCTACTAATGTGTTGTGAAGATCACGCTTTGATAGATTCCTGTTCTTTAAATAAAAAAGTACACAGATTCACAACCTGTTACCCACAGGGACCTTTATCCTTCCTTCAGAATAGCTCTTGGTGATCTTTTTCGTATGGCCACTACTAAGGAGAGTACCAACATTACTGAATTTCTAATATTTGATCAGCTTAGATCGTTTGATATGGCACCTCTACAACATTCATTTTCAACACCTGACATTTGGAACTCTTGGTCTTTGTGGAACTTTTTCAAAACTCAGGCAGTGAATGTTTCGATCTTAAACCCATAATGATAAGAACAAGAAGTCTAAAGACGAATAAAGACGAAAATGGATCTTGTTGGGTCACATTCACTCTGAATAACCTTCATCAACATGGTTTCACACCTAAAAGTATTAAAGAATGGCAAAGCGTTGAGCAACGTAAGAGTGTGTAATAACAATAATTCTGTTTCTCCTTTTGGGGTCTTTTATGCATATTAGTTTCACTTCACTAAAAAGTTACATGTGGAACTTTTTTTCAGACAGGATATCAGAATATGCTTGTTTACTTACTTACTTTAAGTTTACTTTCTTTATTTAACATTTTTCATATTAAGTATAGAAAGCACTATTTCATATTTGGGAAAAGGCATTTAAAATGTGTGGTGTAAAAAGTATTTTTAGTTTAAATTCAATTTCGCAAGCAAATTGTTTTTTTAAAAAAAAGCTAACAGTTAAATCCTGAAATAACCTGCCATGTTGCTATGTTACATTCGTTTAAAAGTACTTGAGTGCTGAAAACAAGTCATCATTAACCAAGTTAAGTCGAGAAAGCAATGGCATATGTTATAATCCGTTGTAGCTCATTAGTGCAGATGGGATGCCAGATCCTGTATTGTAGTGCATCACTACATTCATATATTAAAGTCATACAACTAGTGTATCACAGCATTCTTATGAGCAGACTTGAAATGTAAGCCACATACTTACTATAATTCTTCATAAAGTGTTGTGTGTCTGTAACTCTCTCTGAGAATCTGTACAGGTTAATACCAAGCATTGAAAAGTAATGTGTGCGTTAATATGTGTTAAAGTGCATTGTAAAAATCTAATTCTATTTGTGTTGCTTTTGATACAGGAAGACGGCAGCGCCAGAGAAGACAGTTCTTACTAAATGGCAGGTAACTTGTGAGTTTTTTTTCCCCACACTGCAGTGTTTCACACAGAGTTGTGTCATTGTGGAATGTTAATTGTTCTTAACCTCATTTTTACAGAAAGGAGAAATAAGTAACTTTGAATACCTCATGCATTTGAATACACACGCGGGCCGGACATACAATGATTTGATGCAGTATCCAGTTTTCCCATGGATCCTAGCTGACTATGAATCAGAGGTACTTCTTTTCTTTCTTTTTTGTTTGTACGCCGATTTGTACTAGTGCCTTAAGAAGAGAAGTTCTGGTTTCTGTGTAAATCTTTCCCTTGTTTTGTTGTTAGACTGATCTTTTAAACTGTTTCTGGTCTGTAGGTACTGGATTTATCCTCTGCAACAACATTCAGAGATTTGTCCAAACCAATGGGTGCGCAGAATGAGAAAAGGAGGGAGAAGTTTATTCAGCGGTACCATGAGGTAGACAGCAGTGATGGTAAGATTCCATACAGTTATATCCTGTTTCACCTGTTATACCATTTAAAGGCCGCATTACGTTCGGTTAATGACCACAATGATGACCAATGACCAAAATGAACATTGACCAGATGTTACCATAGTCACAATATTTTATGTTACTGTACTGTAAATATAAAGGGTATTTTCACAAGAAAGATATTGGTGAAAACCTGAGTGGAACACTACCATCTACACAGCATCCAAAGCCTAAACTATTATACATATCACTCCCACTGTTTAAATATACAAAACAAGAACATTGCAGAACCAAAATATGAATGCACATGATGGAATATAACAAAAATAAGTTCAAATGTATTCTTGGCAGAGAAAATTGATACCTAAAAGTGTTCATGTTCAACACAGACTGTAACATAGTTCCTACTTATGCATGTAGTTAATGCAAAGTAAATCAATATTCATTCATTCATATTCTTAACCGCTTAATCCTGATCAGGTTTTTGGGAAAGCCGGTGCCTAACCGAGAGTAAGAGCGGGAACAACACTAGACAGGGCGCCAATCCATCATAGGGCACACACTCACAGACTAGGGCTCTTTAGAGACACCAATTAGCCTGATACGCATGACTTTGGACTGTAGGAGGAAACCAGAGCACCCAGAGTAAACCCACGTGGACATGGGAAGTCTCCACACAGAAAGGACCCAGGCCACTCAACCTGGGATTGAACCGAGGACTTTCTAGCTGTGCTGACATAAGTCATATTTGTGGAAGTAAAAATACACATGGTAAACCTTTTAAATTTGACCAGCTGTTTCATCCAGCAACATCCAGAGTGAAAAGACGGATTTTTATTGCCTGTTATAATTTGTTATACATTTTTAACCTCATGGTCATTAAAGTGAACGGACGTCGACTGGATGGCCGTTAAACGGCGCTTACCTGTACTATACGTTTTGTATGAGTCACATGATTAGAACATTAATTAGGATTCGTACTGGTGATGAGCAGTGCTTGGCTCTGACTCTGTTGCAGGTGATCTGTCTGCACAGTGTCACTACTGCACACACTATTCCTCAGCTATCATAGTGGCCTCCTACCTGGTGAGGATGGAGCCTTTTTCTCAGACCTTCATCACTCTGCAGGTACTCTCTCACACCCACATAAATGATAGACAAATGTGCCTCATTTACTTTCCTCAACTTTCCTGACCTTCCTGGGGGATTAATGTGACCTCTGTACATTGTACTTGTCAAACAGTACAGTGTTGAGCCTATTGTTTAATTGTTAAATTAAAAGTCCAGAGATTTACTGTATGCATCCTTCATTTAGGAAATGCAATTTTGCAAATAAGCTTACTAAATAAATGATGTGCCATTATTTTTCACCTTGTTGGGATTTGCAGGAATTCTATTGTTTTGCGAAACTGAATTAAATTGAGAATTTTAATATATATGCAAATAAATTCTCTCGCATCAGTCGCACACAAACAGTACATTCTGTTGTTTTAAAATGTTGTATTTATAGGGCAGAAATCAATTGATTAAAATAAAATGTCATGCATATTTAATATCCAGTATAAAACAAGACAAATATATTAGAGTGAGCGCCACAGTGATATTTTCCACACATGAACAGCTTTCTTCTGTACAGTAATATTCATAACCAGATTTGGGGCTTTAACTGCATTTGCCATGTACAGTATTTATTGCTTTCATTCAATGAGGATAATCTCTTTTCCACAAATTACATATGTTGTTCTGAGATTTCCATCAGGAATTAAACCCACCCAAAAGCCTCCATCAATTTTGATGAATTTGTCATGTTTGTTTTCAGGCTATATCTTTGTAGCCACACATGGCTCTGAAGCCGCACTTTCCTCTAGGATATAGTACGAGAATAACACTGCTGTTACCCCATGGTGCTATCTGATATGGTATTGTTTTGCCTCAGCCATGGTGGGCTTGGTGGTTAGTTGTTTCTCCTTTGGCTGAGATTGATTGGCTTTGCTTATGGTGAGGCCACTGCCCGTAAATGACTGTTTATGTGCTTGTTGTTGTGGAAATGTGCAGGGCGGCTCGTTTGATGTTCCTGAGAGAATGTTCCACAGCGTGCAGAAGGACTGGGAATCGGCCTCCAGAGACAACATGAGTGATGTGAGAGAGCTCATTCCTGAGTTTTACTACTTGCCAGACTTCCTTGTCAATTCCAACAACTTTGAGTTTGGTAAGACTTTTGTACCTTAAATCAGTAGCTTATGTGACCATGGCATGCCACACGTATTTACTAAGTGCTCTTAAATGAAATTATCATTTCCTATTACGTAATTATTACGTCATGTTAATATTGCAGAGTTATTACATCATTTATGGGACGCTTGCTAGATATTACTTTTTTTTTTACTTACTTATGTAAACACATTTTAGTTCATTAAAGTAAAATTCTTCTTATGGATGCTGTGCAAAAATAGATATTTTGAAATAAAAAAAATTTGAATGCAGAAGCTATTTTAAAAACAGCATATACAATTAGATTTGGCCTGATTTTATTTGATTTCTCTTTAACAGCATTACATTTTAAAGCAATCAGAAAGTAGAGAATACGTGACTTTTCTGGTGTAACGATGAGGTCAACAGCTATCAAAAATGTGAAATTTTAAGTGACTGATTCTGTTGGCTCTCTCGGGTTGTAACTTTCTTTATGAACCCTGAAAAATGTTAGCTGTTTAAATATCACCATGTTCATGAAATGTTATATGTTACTAGAAAGGTTAGTTTTAGCCATCTTCAGTAATGGTATCCAGTGTTATCCAATGGTGTCCACCTGACACTTGACTAGCTATGAAAGAAATAATAATACATTCAATACATTATTGCAGATAAAATAAGATAATTTTGAAAAGCCTACTTTATTGACCCATTAGAAACATATACTATTTAGTTATGTTTTAAAATATACATGCGTCTTATAAATTGCCATCAGTGTGAAACATCATTCTACTAATCTACTTCATTTGTTTTTGTTGTACTTCAGGTATAATACGCTTTTCAATGCTGTATCATATTTTTTGGAATGGCATTTCAGGTTGCATGCAGGACGGAACACCTTTAGGTGACGTGGTGTTGCCACCCTGGGCCAAAGGAGACCCACAGGAGTTCGTCCGCATGCACAGAGAAGTCAGTAACTTTGCTCAGCAAGCCGTCAGTCTAATGCTACAGCATAAGCTCATTCCTGTCCCCCATCTCTCATCTGTCGCCACTGTCCGTGCTATTCGGAACAAAAACTAATAACCATTTGGCATTTGCTTCCTGTATAAACACCTTTTACCATTCATATCCTGCTGGATGCATTTGGAAAGAGTTAAATGCTTCTGGCTCAGCTCTAGTTTGTGCTTTTTCAGAGATAATAGGCACTTGTTGAGTTCATCAAGCAAGCCTCATTACTCTACTTAACACTATTGTCATTACACGATAACAGGGCCAATTCAGCACAACCACAATATCTGCACTCTCTCATAACTCCATTACTGTAGCATGCTGCTTATTGGAATGAATGTTTCCTTTCTCTCCTCTGCCTGCAGACATATAAGGGCTAGGCTTTATCAGTTCCCAATCTACTGAGCAATATTTGTATCATTTCCATTTCACAGAAAATGAGCTATTTTGTCTGCTTTTTTCCTAAGTATGCAAATGAACTACAGCCAATATAGGAAACTTCCAGCACCGAGAGATGTTGCCATAGTTGACTGTTACTATTGGCTAGATATTTTCCCATATTAAGAACAGGCTTATTAGGAATATTTTGGCCCTTGTGACCTTTTTAAAACGTTTTACCAACATGCAAGAAGGTAAGCAAATATACACACCAGCAATATGAGGCGTTTAGTGCTTAATTCTTTCTATGATTTTGAAGATCGAATGTTTTGAATGCAATCCCCCAATTTCTTGCCTTTATGACCATCCTAGTATTAAACAATCTGATGTACAAGTGAAATTTTGTCATACAGCTTAACCACTTTTAAAGTTCTAAAAGCACTAAAAGTTTCTTGATGACCAGGCCGTTTGTCAGGAGAGGTTATTATTGCATAATTTGTCCTGCACTACTTCTGTGTGTGTCTCTGACTTTGTGACTTTTTTCCTCAGGCTTTGGAGAGCGACTATGTGAGTGCAAACCTGCACCTGTGGATCGATCTGATATTTGGTTACAAGCAGCAGGGTTCTGCTGCAGTGGAGGCCATTAATACCTTCCACCCTTACTTCTACACAGACAAGCACGATTCGGAGAGCATGAAGAACCCACTAAAGAAAAGCACAGTGCTAGGCTACGTCAGCAACTTTGGTCAAATCCCTAAACAGGTATTTAGCTGCAGCAAGCTTTTTTATCATTTAGAAAACTTTTAATATGTTAGCAGGACAAATACAGTGGGGCAAAAAAGTATTTAGTCAGCCACTGATTGTGCAAGTTCTCCTACTTAGAAAGATGAGAGAGGTCTGTAATTTTCATCATAGATACACTTCAACTATGAGAGACAAAATGAGAAAAAATCCAGGAAATCACATTGTAGAATTTAATTGTAAATTATGGTAGAAAATAAGTATTTGGTCAATAAATTTGGTTCAACTTAATACTTTGTAATATAACCTTTGTTGGCAATGACAGAGATCAAACGTTTCCTGCAAGTCTTCACCAGGTTGGCACACACTGTAGCTGGTATTTTGGCCCATTCCTCCATGCAGATCTCCTCTAGAGCAGTGATGTTTTGGGGCAACACGGACTTTCAACTCCTCCACCACAATTTTTCTATTGTGTTTGAGGTTCCTGAACACTGAGGTCAGCCACTCCTTTGTTGCCTGAGTGGTGTGTTTGGGATCATTGTCATGCTGGGAAGATCCAGCCCACATTCCATCTTCAATGCCTCCTCACTGATATGAAGGAGGTTTTGGGCTTTAAAATCTCACGATACATGGCACCGTTCATTCTTCCCTTAACACGGATTCATTCGTCCTGTCCCCTCTGCAGAAAAACAGCCCCAAAGCATGATGTTTCCACACCCATGCTTCACAGTAGGTTTGGCGCAACTCAGCATTCTTCTTCCTCCAAACAAGGCTCATTGAGTTTTTACCAAAAAGTTCTATTTGGTTTCATCTGACCACATGACCATTCTCCCAATCCTCTTCTGGGTCATCCATATGCTCTCTGGCAAACTTCAGATGGGCGTGAACATGTACTGGCTTAAGCAGGGGGACACGCCTGGCACTGTAGGATCTGAGTCCCTCTTGGCGTAGTGTGTTACTGATGGTAGCCTTTGTTACTTTGGTCCCAGCTCTCCGCAGGTCATTCATCGGGTCTCTCTATGTAGTTCTGGGATTTTTGCTCACCGTTCTCATGATCATTTTGACCCCACGGGATGAGATCTTGCGTGGGGCCCCAGATTGAGGGACATTATCAATGGTCTTGTATGTCTTACAATTGCTCCCACAGTTGATATATTCACACCAACCTGTTTGCCTATAGTAGATTCACTCTTCCCAGCCTGGTGCAGGTCTACAATTTTCCTCCTGGTGTCCTTCGACAGCTCTTTGGTCTTGGCCATGGTTGAGTTTTGAGGTTGACTGTTTGAGGCTGTGGACAGGTGTCTTTTATACAGATAATGAGGTCAACCATGTGCCATTAATACAGGTAACGAGTGGAGGACAGAAGAGCTTCTTAAAGAAGAAGTTACAGGTCTGTGAGTGCCAGAAATCTTGCTTGTTTGTGGGTGACCAAATACTTATTTTCCACCATGATTTACAATTAAATTTTTAAAAAAATCCAACAATGTGATTTCCTGGATTTTGTTTGTCATTTTGTCTCTCATAGTTGAAGTGTATCTATGATGAAAATTACAGACCTCTCTCATCTTTCTAAGTAGGAGAACTTGCACAATCAGTGGCTGACTAAATACTTTTTTGCCCCACTGTAAGTGTACTACACACAATTGTCTTGGCTTTTAGTATTGATGTGTGTTTCATATTGACTTTAGCATAGGAGTTGGAAATATGGTAAAAATATTATATCACGATAATTAAACGCCTTTTCACGATGCAGGATATTTATACGTGATCGCAGACAAAACGCATCTGTAGCGACGGATTCTTAGAAACTACTATTAAAATATTATCCCGTACTTAGTAAAGTTATTTCTATTCAAAATGTGCTGCACTTCATCCAATTAAACAGGACTAACGACCATCTTTATAATGAAACATGCAGTTGGTCTGTCTTCTTTAAGCACTGACAATATCCTCGATATGCTCAGAAAAGCATACTGTCTATCACGAAAACGAAATTTATCACGATACATACAAAATGTTGTAATGCTGCCCACCCCTACTTGTTCCTGATAGCTTACTGCTAAGTTCAGATACCATAAAGTCATATTATGGCCTAAATCTCAGTCAATGGAAATTCCTTCCAGAACATAAACTAAATAATTGTTTGAAATTGGCGTGAGCTGCATAAGTTAAACACATCAGTCATAATTAATTAGTCGTCAAGTCAAGTCAAGTCAGATTTATTTATATAGCGCTTTTTACAATGGAGCATTGTCTCAAAGCAACTTTACAAGTTTAGATTATCTCCTAATAACTACGTCCAATCCCAAATTGAGCAAGCCTAGGGCGACAGTGGCAAGGAAAAACTCCCTAGTTCTAGGAAGAAACCTAGGGAGGACCAAGACTCAAAAAGGGACCCAACCTCCTTGGGCGGCGTAGATGATAAATCTAAGAGCGAACTAAAGTCATGGAGTCAAAGTTCGAATAAAATGTGAAGTATTCACATCGACATTAAGTGGCTCGGGTATGATGATAAATCTAATAGCGAACTAAAGTCATGGAGTCATGGTCGAATAAAATGTGAATTATGCACAGTGGAGCTCCATCAGATGAACATCATGTGTGGGGCCGGAACTGCCGGAACACAGCCGGAGAGAAAACAGAAAATGTAATTAGTTATTGATTAAGAGCACCAGTGTTTATTAGGAACAATCACTGATGCCATGTCAGTCACTGATTGCCAAGTTAGCATGAGACCCCGGCAGTGCATTAGCTATAGCAGCATAGCTAGGAAAGCTAGAAAGAGGAGAAACTGGTAGGAAACACAGCCAAGAGGGATCACATGAGACATTGGCAACCCCATGGGAGGCAGAAGACAGCAACCCCAAACGTCTCTGATCACCATATAAGACCTCTTTGGACTATGAACCCCCAGCTCTGCCCTTATTCTTAAGGCAAGGATGCATGAGTCAAGATCACGAGGTTCCAAGCCTAGTTTTCAGCAGAACGACCGCCCCTCGACACTCCCCGGCAAGCGGAACAAGGCAGGCAGGCCAGATACATGACTTCAGACTTTCCCGGCCCCCAGCAACCAAACCATGCATCCTGGTCTAAATCTAGTCAAAGCCTGCGTAATAAGTATGTCTTTAGGCCTAGACTTTGCGAGAAAACTTTGGAGGGTGTTGAATCTCGAACGAAAGTGGGAAGTTTTTATTCCATAGTTGGGGGGCCATGTATGAGAAAAGCCTTTCCCCTGCTGTGACTTTTTTTTAATTCTAGGAACTAAAAGAAGTCCTGCACCCTGCGAACGAAGTAGACGAGTGGATTGTAAAACTCTAAGAGTTCACTCAGATAATGTTGGGGCCAGGCCATGTAGAGCTTTATAAGTTATAAGAAGTATTTTGTAATCAATGTGGAATTTAACTGGTAACCAGTGCAGTGATGATAGAACAGGAGTGATATGATCAAATTTTCTAGTTCGAGTTAGCACTCGGGCAGCTGCATTCTGAACTAACTGAAGTTTATTTATAGATTTACTAGAGCATCCAGTAAGTAAGGCGTTACAGTAATCCAACCTTGAGTCGTAATTTTGTTAAGCTGTGCATTTTTTAAAGTAGCTCAAAATGTTTTATTTTTCCTTTTTTTTGTTTTTGGCAGCTCTTTACAAAACCTCACCCCAGCCGTAACTTGCACAAGAACTCTACAAGTAAGGAAACAGCAGGAGCCAATCACATAACTCCATTTTTCTTCAGACTGGACAAACTGAAGCCCTCTGTCCAACCCATAGCAGGTAAACTTCAACTCCATAATTCCATAGACTCAACAGGAAGTTGTGTGTCACTCTTCTTGAGAAATACCCTAATTTATTCATTCTTAGCCACCTTATTATTTTATCCCACCCTCATTTTATCCCTGTCCGCTGGGAGCAATATGAGCTGCAGGGAAGAAGATGCTGGCTAGACTGTTCATGGGCTAATTTTCTCAGGCAGAGGGGCAACAGCTCATTCTATTTGTTAGGCGCATCTTGATGATGCTGCCACTGAGGCTTATTTAATAATCTGAATATCCCAAAAGGGTCTCTTTGGAAAATGAGATGAAAATTCTCTCTCTCTCTCTCTCTCTCTCTCTCTCTCTCTCTCTCTCTCTCTCTCTCTCTTTCTCTCTCTTTCTCTCATTTGCTCTTTAATTTCATATTTCATTTAATGACTATGATCGATGATTGCATTTCTGTTTTATACTTATGGAGAATTTTCACTGACAGCATTTTACAAGGTGACTTAAATGATATGACTAATAAACTTCAATGGGCAAGATGCTGGACAATGAGTACATATACCAGGAGATTCTTTAATTGCATAATGTGATGTGCACTGTAATCCTGTACTGATATGAAAACTAATCAAGTTATTGTCTGTGTCTGTCCAGGGCTGATGCATGGGCCTGTTGGTCAGATCATTTGTGTGGAGAAAGATTTGCAGGTGGTGGAAAAGAAGAAGTTGCTCATGCCTCCTCTCTGGAATACATACTTCTGCTGGGGTTATTTTGATAACACATGCTCGTTTGGCAATTACACAACAGCAAAGGTGTTTGTACATTATATTCTATAATTCCTGTGTCGACAACGCTGATTCTGAAAATATTTGCTAGAATTCTTCTTGTATTGTATGCATCAGGACTTTGCCATGTGGGAAGGTCTGTCGGACTGGGGAGAGGTAGTTTGTGCTACTTGTCACAACAGTAATACCATAATCACAGCTGGCAGCAGCACAGTGGTGTGTGTGTGGGATGTCTCCATCAGTAAGGACAAGCTAAAGCACATGAAACTCAAACAGGTAAGATACTCCAACATACACTCACTGAGCACTTTATTAGGACCGCCTGTAAACCTACACTTTCATATCTCGTCAGCCAATCGTGTGACAGCATTACAATGCATAAAATCATGCTGCTACATGCCAGTAGCTTCAGGTAATGCTACAGAATGATTGAGGAACGTGATTATGAGAGAGGTCAGTAAACAATGGCCAGACTTGTTCAAGATGACTGAAAGGCTACGATAACTCAGTTAAGAAAAGTATTTCAGAATGTACTACATGAAACACCTTGAGGAGAATGGGCTACAACAACAAAAGTCCACATTGTGTTCCGCTTACGCCAGACAAGAACAGATAGCTGAGGCTACACTGGTCACAGGCTCACCAACTCTGGTTTGAACACTGGAAAAAAGAATCTGGTCTGATACATTTTGATTTTGTGCTGAGACACACATATGGTAGGGTCAGAATATGGTGCCAACAACATCAGTGGACCAGTCTGCCAGTCCAGACTGGTCAATGGGTTTAATGGTGATGGAAATGTTTTCTTGGCATATTTTGGGCCTGTTAATACCAGTCAATCATTCAACCATGCTACTTTCAGCATAATAATACACCATGACACAGGTAGTCTAGCGGTTAAGGTACTGGACTATGGACCAAATGGTCCAGGGTTCAAATCCCACCTCTGCCAAGCTGCCACTGTTGGCTCCTTGAGCAAGGCCCTTAGCCCACAATTGCATGGATTGTAAGATTGTATCAATTGTAAGTCGCTCCTGGATAAGGGCTGTAAATTTATGTAAATGTCACAAAGCCAAAGTTATCTCAACTGGTTTCTTGAACATGACGATGAGCTCAACATTCTTCTATTATTAGTCTAGTATTCCTAATAAAGTGTTTAGTGTGTTTATATATTCGCCAAGCAGCCATAACATTAAAGCCACATTCTTGAGTATAGGATATTTTTGGTTCCTAGACACTGAGGTGTCACTGAGTGTCTGATCCACTTGTACCAGTGCAACACACCCACAAACAGTACTTTGCAAAAGTCTTGGCCCACTATTAGATTAGATATACAATTGTTTTAGCAATGATACAATGAGCATGCATAATTATTCCATTTATTTCAATTATTTCATTTCTAAGTAATTAACAAAGCTTGTCATTTGAACAGGGGTCCTCAAATTTTCAAATTTCCGTCTTTTAATGTATAATTTAAACTTTAGTGGTTAACTTAAATGGCCAGTTATGAAAAGAGCTATGTGCACCTGTATACGCTGGAAGGTGTGCGTGATAAAATGCCAAATAGTGAATGTACAGCGTAGATGTATCACATAAACTCTAAGCTTAGTGCATATTATGTTTCACTTGCAGGCCCTGTATGGACACACAGACACAGTGACCTGTGTAGAAGTGTCTGAAGCCCACAGTATAATAATTAGTGGCTCTCGGGACAAGACATGCATCCTATGGGATCTGGAGGAGCTCAACTACATCGCCCAGCTACCTGCACACTCCTCAAGTGTGTCTTGCTTGGCCATAAATGATCTCACTGTGAGTTTATACACATGCAGTTTACCCTGAAGCTTTCTTCAGTACTTAACTTCCCACCCACTGTTCTTTCACTCTGACATCTCTATTTGTCTGTCCAAATCTGATCATTCATGATATGCTTGCCCTCTCAGCCAGTCAGAATGAGAGTCTGTTGAATGATTTTGTGATTTCCCAGCTCAGTGTCATGTTGAGAAAACCTCTAGCATGGTGATAAAAGGGGGAAACATCCACATAGGGAGCCAAAATCATTCGCTCATCATCAACTCTTACACATTTGAATGAGTCAAGTAGGAATTGCACTGTAGGGAAAGTAGGACAATGTATTCAAACCATGACTCAGCTAATTTCACTCATGCACTGTAACCCCAAACTTTTCCGGGCATTACCCGGAGGAGCTGTACGTGTGAATGCAGATGTCCAAAACCTTTGTACTGGACATTACCTGGACCTTACCTGGACCAGTGTCTGTGTACTATATAGCAGAGGTAAGCTATATTAAGGAGAAAATCGTTTGTTGTGATACATGTAGCATATTTGGGAAAAAAGGACTAAAGAATGTACCAGTAGAGATTATTATTTTCTTTCTAACAAACGTTAGGATGCATTTAGATGGGAAATCAAGGAATCAACGAATGCTATATGAATGAGACACTGCTTCTACAACTATTTTAACATTCTATCAGATATGCAAACATTGGGCAACAAAATCAAAATTAATATTTTTTTTGTCCCACAAAGTCAAGTAGGAAAAGAACATAGTACTTTGCTGAATGCTGAATCTGTTTTGGTATGTTTATATTAGGCATGTTTTTTTAAGTGACAGCAGATCTCTCTCTCTCTCTCTCTCTCTCTCTCTCTCTATATATATATATATATATATATATATATATATATATATATACAGTCGTATGAAAAAGTTTGGGCACCCCTGATAATTTTCATGATTTTTCTTTATAAATCATTGGTTGTTCAGATCAGCAACTTGAGTTAAATATATCATATAGCAGATGAACACCGTGATATTTGAGAAGTGAAATTAAGTTTATAGGTTTTACAGAAAGTGTGCAGTAATTATTCAAAATTATCAGGGGTGCCCAAACTTTTTCATACGACTGTGTATATATGTATATATATATATATATATATATACTGCTCAAAATTTATATATATATATACATACATATATATCACTACACCTGAAATATGTACAATCATAATTCTAAAATGAGGACAATAAGTGTATTGTCCTCTATTTGAGCTACTTTCTCAACCCCACAGTTGTCGTCACTCAGTGAGTGTCACGATTTTTGGCTCACAGGTAATATGTTTGTTATACTGTGTATATTTGTCAGGCCGAAGTAGCAATCCAAGCAAGATCTTTAGGTCCCACCAAACTATAGGAATGACAAAAGGCATATGACATGAACATTTTGCCTATGCCGTGAGAAGCCTGGCACATGACACTACAAATATGGGGAATCAGCTTTTAATCCTTTATCCCAGTTCCTGACCAGAGTCATTCTCATTTTTAATGAGGGGTGTGACGTAACTTTTTGGATTTGAATGTCAACTCACTGCAGATGTAGCAGAAAGTTTTTGGACGATTTCTATAGTTTATTGGCATGACGATAGTGGATGGGGTAACACTATATATATATATATATATATATATATATATATAAAACTATGAGAGACAAAATGAGAAAAAAAAATCCAGGAAATCACATTGTAGGATTTTTAAAGAATTTCATTGTAAATCATGGTGGAAAATAAGTATTTGGTCACCCACAAACAAGCAAGATTTCTGGCTCTCACAGACCTGTAACTTCTTCTTTAAGAAGCTCTTCTGTCCTCCACTTGTTACCTGTGTTAATGGTACCTGTTTGACCTCGATATCTGTATAAAAGACCCCTGTCCACAACTGATCTTTTAAACTGAAAGCATCTGCACTGAAACAGTGTTTTTAATTACTTTGTTTTTATTGCCATCAACTTCAGATTTTCTCACTCCTTCACATGTTCTCTGGCGTACTGATTTCTCACCTGTTCCGTAATTCCTTAAGTGCATCCTCTGCTCTGTAGTTCATCTCTAGTCCCAAACATTCTTGACTATTTAACATGACTATTACATGCGCAGAAAGTGTGATATCAATTTAGAAAAAATCTGTGCTGTCAGTACTTCGTGTTCAATATATATGAACATAAACTCTATTCTCCTTTTTTTATCAGAGTGAAATTGTGTCATGTTCAGGAACAAATTTGTACCTGTGGACAATGAAGGGGCAGCTGCTAGCCTCTGTAAACACCCCTTATGGGCCAGAGGGTAGCATCCTGTGCTGCTGCTTTACACAGAAGTACGAATGGGATTCACGGAATGTCATCATCACTGGATGTGCAGATGGTATTGTCAGGGTGAGTGCGTAACACAAACTACACTTGTTTCTGGTCCGATATAAGTAAAGATTTGATTGATAGAAGGTTGGCTTGACAATGGGACGCCTGTGTAGAGGTTAGAGATGCACGGTTCACTTTCAAAAACTCCCTAGGATTTTGTTCCACATACCTGGTTTTGTTAATTAGTACAAGTATGTGGATTTAATAACTAAAGTCAACTGGGTGATTAAAAAAAACTTACTTTGTGGTTCCAATGCCATTTATTTCAACCCTTAAAGAATGATCTGCAGCCCATCTTCTGCTGATTAGACCGTATCATTTGTTTTTAGGAAATATTTCTCCTTCAAATAAAACTTGTGTATAGGTAATAAATCTTTTGTCTGAAGTTTCATCAGTTTAATAGTAAGGCACTGCAGCTGCAAAATATTCAAATATCATGACTGGTATTGAAAAAAGCCTCACCTCCTGGGATCTTGAGTCCCAAGGAAGCACTGATAGTAACATATGCTCACGTTAGAAGAGCTAAGCGCAGTTATTAAATCAAAATGGTTTCTAAATTAGGCATCAAATTGGAGCATATACCTGCGCCACATCAATGGCGCACCAATTTGATTTATGATTATAGTCTCTATTGCCTTTGATTTTTTTCTTCATTAGCTGTGTGGCTCTCTTGCAGATATGGAAGACTGAATATACAAAGGTGCAATTACCTGGACATGAGGAGCATTCTGAGTCTCCGGGGCATGCTGTATACACATCTACAGAGGACATAGGTAACATTAATACACTTCACCTTAACTGTAGCATTGAACAAGAGCACAGATTTTCTCCTGGTTTTATGTGCCTTAGGCTGTGCTGGATTAGATTGGCTGGTTATAAACCTGTTTCAACCAAGAGCTTCTGTAATGCATCTAATGTGGCATTCTTTGGAAATAATATAACAAAAATTGTCTTGTGGTATTGGAAAGAGAAACCCTATTATAGGATAGAATTGTTATTTTTTTATATCTGGGTAATTTCTGAAAAGACCGAGCAGGAACAGAACACAATGCATCCTTCAAAATGCTGTTTGTAAATTTAGTTATAGAGCATATACTCTTTGAGTGTCATGGCTATGCCTCTCAGCTGGAAGTTTGACTTGGAGGGATCCAGAGAAAAGTTCATAATGGTGCACCCTTTGTGTGAGCCATTAGGGCTAGCTGCAAGGAATTATGGGGCAAAGTTATTAAACATACAGCCAGTAAACACTGATGAGCAATTTCGCTGATGTAGGCATGCAATTTAGAAAGCAATAATACCCAAATCCAATTTGGTGCACATTGGTTACAGCACGGCGTCAGAGCATATAAGTATCACAACACACAAATTAAATTGGGGGGAACTCTTTGTAACAGTGAAGGCTTTATATTAGATGTATTTTTCTCAATTTAACAACATGCTGACCATTAATAAAAGCAGGGACTTGTTTCTCACTCTTCTGCTTGTTGTTTTGCTTTTCTCAGAGCCTCGTGCCCGGACGAGGTGGGAGAGACACCTGGTGCTGTGTCGTGAACTGAACCGGAGTCAGGTCATCTCCCGCCGCCGCTATAAAAGCAATCCTGCAGTCACTGCCCTGTCCATATCAAGGTATGATCAAAGGCCAGTCTCTTTCACAGAGAAAGGCCAACACTTTACATTTGGATTTTTTTCATATATTTCCTCTACCAAAGCTGAAAATATGTTGTTTTAGTTATTTTTAATGCCACTTTTTTAGAATCTACTAAAAATGCTTCTTACCTCTGTACCCTCATTTTAAAACATCAGAGCCTTAAACACTTTCAGATCAAACACATACTAGATATGAGTAGTTTTAGTAATTGACACTTGATTTGCATCGTCATGATGTGAAAATATATATTTACTGACTGTAGCGCAGTTGTCATTGATAGCATTCAGAAGAAACATTTAAGTAAACTGGACATACGATTTTGGCTGTGTCCCAAATAGTACTACACTGCATGTCATAATAGCGCTCGAGCAATCCTTATTATTACCAGTGATGCTTTGCTTATCGCAACCATGTTAGCTGGCTAACTACCTCACAAGTTGGATTGAGTATCAGTCTCAATCTGCATCACAGCATTCACAATGATTTGTTTAATAGTAACCTGATCTTAAACTATATTGTAGTTATCAGATTTATGTAGATGTGGTGTTAGCACCATTTACATTTACAACATTGAGCAGGCACTAAATACAAATGATACAATCTTACAGTACACAGTCTGAACAGTTAAGAGTCTTGCTTAAAGGTCCAGCAGTGGCAGCTTTTGGGCTTGAACCTTGGAATTTGGGTCAGTGGTTCAGTACTGTCACCACTGGCCACCAGGGCTGTTCCAATGCATGTATGTTGTGTTGATCTAAATGAACAGAAGTTAGCACAGCCTCTGCATGGAACACATTTAAATTAGATATATTTGTGTAGAGCTTAATAAACTATTAACAAGTTACTTCTGCCACTTTCATTTCCCCCAGTGCTTTAAAACGTTTGCAAATATTTGCCAAAATATGCCATTTTTAAATTGTTTAATGTTCTTTTCATTTAGAAATGAAACCAAACCAGTTGACCAAAGGGTTAATTTAAACATTTGAGCGGATAAGAAAAAGAATGAAAGAATGAATGACTCTGTAGTCTGCACATGGCTAACAGACTGGCAGCTAGCAAAATGATTAGCTAACTGCTAATAACAAGCTTGCAAGTCACCTGGTCATCCTTAGTGATTTGAAAATCAGATCTCATTAGCTTTTAAACCTCTGGAGCTTAAAAAGCCTGATCATGATTTAATTAGAAATATCATGCTCTCGGAAATGCACATAAAAAATGCAGTGCTCTTTACATTTAAAACATTGGGTTTAGACATGTCAGTACTTTTCTCATGCATTTGTTGGCAAACTGGAGCTCCTCTGGCCATCTCTGCTCTTCAAAGAGTCAGCCTTCCGTGGATACTGCTGTTGACTTTACCTCTTTGAAATCACATCATTTAGATTTTTTTTGTTTGTTTGTTTTTTCAACCACCTTATTACTAGCCCTAAATCACCCCCATTGCAATGTTTTGTGGAATGTGTTGCAGGCCTGAAATGCAGGAATGGATGTTTATTAACAAACGAAATGTAGTTGGCCAGACAAAACATGACAACCCAGTCATTTGTTTGTGGGCTGCGTGGGTTCAAAAACATAGCATTCAACAAGCCAGACTCAATTATATATGTCACAAAATGGCTCTTGAGACCTATACTGCCCACCATATGAGTAACCCCAACCACAGCTTGAGAACTGTTTCGGTCTGCTAGCTGCTGTTGTTGGCTCCACAAATCGGGTATATCGGCCTCCAGCTATAGAGGACAGAAGAGCCGAGTTGATAGACTATTTTTGATAGCCAAGTCTCAGCGACAGCTGGTAAAGAGCTTATGGTGTGTCCACTCTGAGCTAATATAACTTACTTCTTAAGTCAGTTAGTAGTTAAGAAGAATTGTAAATTCTACAATGTCTATTTTTTTTTATTAAAGTCGCCATTCGCACTTTGATTCGCCTGTGGATAGAACTGGATGTGTATGAGTCAGTGCAAAGAGTTGATTCTGTGATTCAAGACCCTAAGAACTATTAACCTTAAAATAGCTGGAGTCAACTCCTCACAAACGAACTGAATCGTGTTACATTCAGAGTGTTCAGTGAAGACAGTGAACACTTTTTAACATGAATGTTTACCTGATCAGGCATGTTGGCTCGGTGGCTGTTTAGCCAGGATGAAAAAGGGTCATTTGTCACCTTTAACTCTCTAGAAACAAGTTTATAATTAAGCTTTCCATGAGTCATGAGTCTTTAAGGGAAGCTTTTCATGAGGTTTGCTAATTCAGTCATTTCAGGCAGCTTGAGTGGATTTTAAGGTTACAGAGTGGCAATTTCTTTTAATCAGAAAGCATACAATTTAGCATGGCCGCCCAGTACTGACTGACTATCTTCATTTAATTAATCCTATACACCCCCTCCCTCTGTGCGTATATGTGTGTGGCATGTGATGGCAGGACTCATGGCACACTGCTGGTAGGTGATGCCTGGGGCAGGGTGTTCAGCTGGACCTGCGAAGACTAATGGACTAGCTGCCAGTTCTCCACTCCCTGCAACCCATTCAGCTGTGACCGCTGCACGCTCCAGAAAGCAGTACATGGCCGCTGTGTGAGGGATGACGCAGACGCAGACTTTGTCTCACCGAGGTTTTCTCATCCGGGCCAACAGCACAACACTGCTTATTTAAGAAATGCGAGATACTGCAGATTCGTGTGTAATTTCAGTATGAGCCACGGTGCAGATCAGTCTTATTGTAGGTTTGGTTTTCCTGTCTGTCTTCCTGAGTGAATTTAAGCCAAGTGATGTTTATTTTAGAAACATCAGCCTGTCAGAATTTCAGGGCCATCTGTGTCTCGGCCTTGCATTATCTTTGCTGGAGATTGTTTCTTCTTTTATACTTTGAGCCAGTTAATGTGTTTAGTGAGCAGCAGGTCTCTGCTCATTGTGCTCTACTGGAATCCGGGTTGTAAAATCATAGCATTTTATATCAGATTCTCTGGCATGTAAATGTATGTGAATATGACTTCTTATATTTTGCACATTTTGTTCCATCTGGTCAACAGTTAAAATTTGAACTTTATCCTAGAGGTATGTTTTATTGCAATGAATGATAAATAAGCTGAATTTGTACTGATTTTACCTGGAATTTTCGATTTATAAAACTGTATATACTGTTCGTAGTCGTCCTGGTGTTGCTGTTCTTTCTTAGGAATTGCATGGAACAGAAGGGCTGACTCATCCTTCCCAGCTCGGAAGGGAGTGTTTGGATTTTTTTTCCCTCTCCTCTAGTTTGCGTTTACAGAAATGCTTAGCAAGCACTTTAGCATATATACTCTTAAAATCTGTGATACATGGTGATTTGCTATTGATTTTCAGAGAAATGTCATTATCTCATATGACTAGACAAGCAAACATTTGATCTTGCACTGAATTGTAGATAGACTTTTCATGCTACTGTACTAACAGACCACTGTTGCTGTTGTCTTTATCAGAAACACTGTTACTGGTTAGTTAAGTAAAATGTGGTCATAAAAATGAATAGACCCACATTCCTGCCTAAATTGATAAAGCAAATGTACCTGTTTCCTACTATTAATCAATACTAATTATTAAAAGTAAGTACACCCTTCTGTTTAAGAACTGGTTCAACATTTCTTACAAAACAAAATTATCTTCCTTTTAATCTTTTTTTTTATTTGTTTTTCATTTCCATCACATCATGATTCAAGAACAATGGTACCTCGGTTCTCGTCATTAATTTGTTCCAGAAAGATAACAACATTGAATGCTGAAAACAACGAGTACCGAGGGTCAAGATGCGAGTTTCGGCTGAAATGTCTCATACGAGTTTAAGCAAGTGCGACGAGAGCTGAGACAGTTTTCAAGTCAAAATGTGTCGAGAACTGAATTTGACGAGTTCCAAGGTGATCGATTATCAAGTTACCAGTGTACTTGATCTCTTTAATAAAGTGTACCTTATTCTTCTTTAACCATTCTTTGGTAGAACGACTTGTGTGCTTAGGGTCGCTGTCTTGCTGCATGACCCACCTTCTCTTGAGATTCAGTTCATGGACAGATATCCTGACATTTTCCTTTAGAATTCTCTGAAATAATTCAGAATTCATTGTTCCATCAATGATGGCAAGCCGTCCTGGTCCAGATGCAGCAAAACATACTACCACCACCATGTTTCACAGATGGGATAAGGTTTTTATGCTGGAATGCAAATTTTCCTTTCTCCAAACATAGCACTTTCTTTTAAACCAAGAAGTTCTATTTTGGTCTCATCCATCCACAAAACATTCTTCCAACACCCTTCTGGCTTGTCCCACGGATCTTTAGCCAAACTGCAAGATGAGCAGGCAATGTTCTTTTTACAGGAAGCCGTGGCTTTCCCTCTTTCAACCCTGCCATGCACACCATTGTTTTCAGTGTTCTTCCTGATGGTGGACTCATTTAACCTTAAGATTAGCCATGTGAGAGTGGGCTTCAAAGTTGCTTAAATTAACCTGGATCCTTTGTGACCTCAGCCACCTATACAACACGCCTTGTCCTCTTGGAGTGGAATCTTTGTCCCCGGTCTACCACTCCTGTGGAGGTAACAATGGTCTTTATTTCCCTCCATGTGTACACATCTGTCCCTGACTGTGGATTGGGTAGAGTCCAAACTCTTTAGAGCATGGTTTTGGTTAACCTTTTACAGCCTGATGAGCATCAGCAACTCTCTTTCTGAGGTCCTCAGAAATCTGTGAAGAGCAGATCCCTGTTCTTTAAATAAAACAGGGTGCCCCCTCACACCTGATTGTCATCCCATTGATTGAAAACACCTGACTCTAATTTCACCTTCAAATTAACTGCTAATCCTAGGGTTCACATATTTTTGCCACTCACTAATATGTAATATTGAATCATTTTCCTAAATAAATAAACGACCAAGTGACCATTTTTGTCTCACTTGTTTCTCTTTTAGGACTTGTTTGAAAATCTGATGTTGTTTTAGATCATATTTATGCAGAAATATAGAAAATTCTAAAGGGTTCACAAACTTTTCAAGCACCACTGTAGATGATGATTAGAAAACAAAAAAAGAAGACAACCCAGAACTGAACCATGTGAGACTCCAAAGGAGACATTGCATGCTTCAAATGTGGGTCCTCTCCATGTTTTTTAAGCAAGAGAGGAGGTCATGAAGCAAGAAAAAGAACTGACAGTAAATGGCACATTCCAGAAGTTTCAAGTGATAACATGGGAAATGTCCGAGTAGTTTATGATGGACGTGTTTCAGTTAGTTAGTGGTTGGCTATTACTGTGGTTTCACCGGTTTTCCCACAAGTTTTCAGTGGCACTGGGATCTGGTTTTATTGCTGTCCCAAATTCGATGACTTCATTTGACAGGTCCTTTCACCATACCAAATGGTAACACCTTATTTGGCATGCTTATCTCTATTTTCCCTATCACTGGCTGTTTTGATACAGTATTTCATGTGTTCTACGTGCATCTCCAAGCCATGCTTCATTTATCTAGGTGTGTGGCCTATCAACATTGAACAGTAACGCCCTGTTATTAGTAGATCCCACTAATTTTATGTCTGGGGAGCTCATATTTGCTGTGCTGTAGACATTTGCCCCAGTAGGAGAAAATAGTTTGAGCCTTTGCAAAATATTTAGTTGTCTGAGACTTAATCACTCCTCTCAGACAAACTGTCTGTGCTAAGCAAGCTGGAGCCATTTTAACACGCCAGATGCATGTACTAACACAACCGTCAACCACACTCCCAAACTAAATGTCTCTTGCGCTTAATGCAATTTTAAAGGCAGATATTCCATGTAATTGTGTTGCATTTTCTTTGTTTCTGAGTGTATGACTCAACAGTACTTTCCCTTTATTCTCTGGTGTATTATTTAGGTGTGAGCATTAAGACTGAGGTTTGTGGAGCAATCCTATGAATTTCCCAGTGTTTCCCAGTGGCTCCATGTTGGCTGTGAAAGGAGAGAGCAGGGAGGAGCAGTGATTATGCAGAGTTGACGATGCCCACATTAGGCCATGCTCCATGTGCCTCCCTTAGGAAGAGGGTTGATTGTTGCCTTATTCCCAACCTTCTGAGAATGCTTTCTTCTAATGCTTGTCATTAAGCAGCCTGAACTGTTCAATGAAGCAGGTGAGAGCTGAGCCACTTTGTACAATAGGATTACATGATCATCCTTTCAAGACTCTGTAGTCCATGCTTCTAGTCTGTGCTGATTCATTAGTGTGCATTGTGTTTAAGGGAAGCCATGCTGATTCAGATTCTTTCTGTTATCAGTTTGATACCATAATCTATGTCATAATATAATGCTTACCAGCCTGATACAGATATCCTAAGTTTAAATGCCCCACTATGTAAATGGACAGAATATGCCATTCCAAGACAACTGGACTTTAGTACAGTAATATAGGGATGGTTAATCAGTGCATGTATGCTTTTAAATAAGTTTAACTACCATCCAATCAATGTCTGTGCACTTTACAGTGCACTTTAACGACCGGGGTCTAGTATAATATATACTATGAATTATAAAAGGAATAAAAATATGTCTTTTGACTTATTACGTTGTGGCCATAAACAGTTGGTCACCTCAACAGCCAATCAACACTGCAGATCCACGAGCAGAGGTGAGAGTTAAAGAGTGGAAGTCTGCCATTCGTGTGTGTGTGTGTGTGTGTGTGTGTGTGTGTGTGTGTTAGAGAGAGAGTGAGCGAGTGAGTGCGTCAATACATTGCCAGTCATGTCCGTCATGTGTTCGTTTGCTCATTAGCTCACATTTGGACTAGAGACGGTTCTAAATTGGTTGATGTGTTTAGAGACTTTTTTGCGTACTACTCGTGTTTGTATTTGACTTTCCACTGCTTAGTTGTAACAAGCCGCAAATGCTATTTGTGTGCGTGTGTGTGTGTCCTTTTGTAAGTAGTACTCCATTGTGTACCCGTATATTCTCTCTAACCTAAAACTACAACCTATTAACTGGTTCATATTGACATGTTGAGTCTGTTTCATCTGGCTGAACTTCTGTGTTGTTCATAATGCTGTCTATCAGTGCATTTTTGGCTTCCATCAAACAAAAGTAGAATTTCCATCATACCATCCTCTTAAGTGTTATGGCTTTGCCTTAGATAGGGTTGTAACAATACATTACTGTGTGTTCTATAATTATGCATTCCCTAAATGATAGTATAACTGTTTAGGCCTCAGATGCATAGTGTTCCATTCCGACCCATTTACGTATCGTTTTCCGTATAGATTTCTTGTGAAAATACTCTTTATATTTACATTACAGTATCCTAAAAAGACCATGTGACTATGGTAATGTCCGGTCACCAGGCTGTTTCATAGAATGTAATGTAATCGTTAAATGGCGCATACCTGTACTACCCTACTAAACAGTATGTCGGTTAGAACATTGTAGAACAGTAGTGTCTTTACTATGTTGGCGTACTTTGTAGTTTAACAGGTCTGTGGTTTCTGACACCGGAGGTCGCTGAATCAGAGGCACTTTCTTCTGATCTGCAAAAACAATGGATCAAAAAACAAACTTGTGGTAACACCAAGTGAAATGCTGAAATAATCACCCATGAACTCCAGCTGATTCCTTCACCCAGTTAGTAGAAGAGGGCATGAAAATACTTATCTGCCACAATAAAGATAAAAAAATAAGTACTTTCCAACAAAGTATCTAGACAGCAGGTTCGATGGGAGGTTTTTCCTCAGACCAGTTGTGCCTGACAGGAAATACACACCATAAACTCTGCAAATACAGTAACATTTGCAAAGACTGGTGTGATGTTCTCAAAGCACAACACAGCCCTGTGTTAACATCGGTAATCTACATTGTCCCTTAACATTCACATGTCCACAATAAAAAAATAACATCAAACTTGATAAAGATCCAGCAATTTAGGCCAATATCTTTCCAGATACAGTTACTCAGTATCAGATTATTGAACTACACAAGAAAATAACATCTTTGTGGCCTTCTTTTTGTGCTGCTCAACAAGAGGAATTTCATGCCTCCACAAGTCCTCTGTTTAAATAACAAAAGAGAACAAACTTTCCAAATTTGGCAGCTGGTTTGAATTTGAAAGAGGATGTTGTTCAGAACCCATTACAACTGAGTGCAGATGAAAGTACTTTCATGCATTTTTCTGAGCTTTCCCCAATTATTGTTGCATGTTAAAGTCCTTCTCTGTTGTCTGCTCTGTCTTGCTTTGAGAGACTCGGCATTTTTCAGTCGTCGTTCTCCTATACAGAATTAGCGCATGGGGTACACACATTAGATCATGTCAGCCTCACTTTAACCTTTGTGTCGCAGAAAGAGTTCATTCCATCTGTGGGCTATATAGCCATGGCCAGTGTAAACCAACCACAAGGTCATCGTTGTTTCCACAGAGTACGAGTCGATGAACTGTTTACTTTGTGTTTGATACTAATCCCCAGAGCTTGTGTCTCCCTTTCTCTCTCCCTGTTAAGGCCTCTGTACTAACCCTCCAGCGCAGCTGCTCATTAATATGCACTGTGACCACAGTTAAGGGAGGGAGGGTCGCTCTGTTTAACCTTTGTGCAAGTGGCTAATTGTGCTAAATGGAGCCGCTTAATAGACTGGAAAATAATCATCATATATCTCATAGAGAGAAGCAAATGACCTTCTCAAAGACAAAGACCATCTCAGTTTTAATACATTGCTGATTTTGTGCTATTAAATGTCAAACCATTTGGGCACTTCAGAATAATTCAATCAAATAAATTACAGCACCTAGGCAGAACCATCTTGTAGCCTAACCCAATTATAATGCACTGTAAAGCTAATTATTAACCATGATTACAATTAGTCTAATTAGAGTAAATGTAACCATTAGAGGGTTCATCATGGTGACTGACTGGGAGCTGTATGGGGGAGATTGAGTGAAGCACACCCTTCTCAAGTCGGAGAGAATTACTGCAGACCTCAGAGTGAACCAAGTCTTACAATGATGGAGCACTCTTAATCATTCTGCCAAACAGCAGCAGCACACATCATCAAAGAAATGTTACTTTTGACCTTTACCTGTCTTAACCCTAGTATGCGATATACAGAACTGTGCAAAACTCTTAAACCACCATTAGATTACATATACCGTTGTTTTAGCAGTGGTATAATGATCACATATCATTACTTCTCAGTCTCTTTATTAGAAGACACCCAGACAATTCAGTATGCAGTATTAAAGAAAGTGAAAAAGATCAGAAAAACAGCTTCTATAGACTACAGTGGCAAGAATCTAGTCTACCCCCTTACATTTGACTAATAGCAGCTGGCAGCTTCATCGGGATGCCAAGTTGACTGTTCTACAGTCCGAAGCTTGATCAGGAATGGTGTTTTGGAAGGGTAGAAACCACTTTTTCAGAAGGGGAACAGGGTGAAAAGGCTAAGATATACTAAAGCTCACAGGGACTGAATCATTAGATAGGAGTATTATGGAGTGACAAGTCCAAATTAGAAATTTTGTGCGCCAAACGTCGATAATATGTTATATAGGGTCGTTATACCATTGCTAAAACAACAAATCTAATAGTGGCCAAAGACTTTTACACAGTACTGTTCCTGTGAGAAGTAAAGACTGTGTAGGGACTGTGGTGGCCTAGCGGTTAAGGTACTGGACTCTGGCCCAGAAGGTCCAGGGTTCAAATCCCACCTCTGCCAAGCTGCCACTGTTGGGTCCTTGAGCAAGGCCCTTAACCCACAAGTGCTTGGATTGTAAGATTGTATTAATTGTAAGTCGCTCTGGATAAGGGCGTCTGCTAAATGCTCTACATGTAAATGTAAAGACACATAAGGAGTTGGAAAAGGCTGCTGGCTACTTTCCATTGACATGCCCCCTATGGGAACCCCAACGTGAGAGTGAAAAAAAGCCTTTCCCACTTACAACATTAGCAGAAACCCTTATCCAAAGTGACAGATGTGCTTTGTATTCTGTAGCCTACAGAAGTGGCTGTAGTAGACTATAAGAACCATAGTACTAATAAAGTAGGAAGAAAGTACAGAAAGAAGTGAGTCTTCATTTGCTATTTGAAGACACAGAGAGCCATTCACACATCAACATGAAGTTGATGTTTGACTCACTGTACGTGTACCTTCTCATCACGTTTTTGAAGGGGAGGGTGACAGGTTATGTGACCAGTAACTGCTGTAACTCTAAATGGCTACTGTGAAGGACTTGTATTGTGACTCCTGATTCCCAGCTTCCCTTCATTTAGGTACTTAGCATAATTCACAACTGGATTAGGTGAGGGGAAAAATAGTAAAGCATTTTTCAGGTCTGGAAATGTAATTTAATTGAAATTGTGTATAAGATTAAGAGTACAATTTGCATACATGAGGATGCACATAAAATGGATGATCCACCAGCTTTGAAAAGACTTCAGGGGAAAGAATTACACATGCAGTGAAACCAAGAGCAGGACACGATAAGTGAATAATTGAATATAGGTATGTGCCTGTGTGTGTGTGTGTGTTTGGAATGGTGTTGTACATCATAAACAATAACAGCTTTAAGTACTACCTGGCGCTGATATCCACAGAATTTATACCCAAGTGTACCTGAAATAATGGTACATCCACCCCAGAGCTTAATCAACCATGATAGAGCTAGTGTACATCTTGATGCTCGCATTGTGAGATAATGTGTTGCAGTAGTAAAAACAGGCGGCCAGTTGCTGCGGTCCCTCTCCAGAGCTTTAGGACATGTTAACGTGTGAGGTGGAATTGCTTCAATGAGAGCCTCAATAACTTGAAACACACTGGCAGATCATTCTGAGAAACCACAAGGGATGGACAAAACCGGCAAGCTCAAAAAGTTACATATTTGCAATACATGTTTTACACAATTACATAATGACAATTAAATACTGCATATTGCATCGAATTCAACTGTGTTCAAATATATATTCATTTTTAATTATAAAAAGGCAAATACATAAATTACAAGTTCACAGGCACAATGCCACAGTACCCAAGTACAAGATAAAATGAATGTACAGATGTCAGAGGTTTAGACCAAGACCTCCGTACTTGAAATAATGTAACAGTCAGTTAGATGTCTACACAATACAGAGAGACCTCATAAATAATTTGATTCAAAATAGCTTCCACTGAATTTATACTTGCTTTTCCACAAAGAGAATCTGGGCGTATACAGTTCCTGTGCACTGTGCTGTGCTGTCCAGCTGTGCCATCCCCGAGCTGCTGCTGCGTTTAACCTCAGGCAGTTGCTTGACCAGCTCGAGCTCAGCGTATGTCAGGCTGTCGTTTACCACCCGTGGCTTCAGACAGAAAAAGAAAAGAAAGTGTGGTAAAGACTACTGGATGCGCACAGAAGTCGGAAAGTGCAAGCGGTCAGTCAGGAATGCATGGACGGACTGACATGAAAATACATCAGCAGTTTTAGGACTGGCTTATTGAAAAAAGTCCTTCAGGTGTCCTTCAACGTGTGTCGAAGATTCTTCTCAAACCAATCATAATAATAGTTGACGTCAAATTTCTTCTACTGAGGTGATCAAGATACACAACGTGATCTCATGAGTATCAGTTTAAATACTAAGTCAAACAAATACTCTGGAAAAAAAGTGGAAGCGCTATTTAAATATTTAACAATATAGCGCATCAGATGTGCTATCAACATTTGAATGCTTCATATTCACGACTGCTCTCTGTGGTGGCCTAGTGGTTAAGTTACTGGACTCTGGACCAGAAAGTCCAGGGTTCAAATCCCACCTCTGGTAAGCTGCCACTGTTGGGTCCTTAAGCAAGACCCTTAACCCACAATTGCTTGGATTGTAAGACTGTATCAATTGTAAGTCGCTCTGGATAAGGGCGTCTGCTAAATGCTGTAAATGTAAATATATAATAAATAAGCTGAATTTATTATCAATATCTACATGTTATGGCAGCAAATCCATTCCGATATCTGATTAAATCCAACACAGACACAGTACTTTGCGGCAAAGTACAAGACATAAAAGCTGTGCTTGAAATATTGATTTCCGAACTTTGCCAAAGTTAAAACATAAGTATTGTTGTGTTTAAAAAAATGAATATATAATTGTTTTTTTGTATTATAATTTGTATTATTAATAATTCCTGAAAACATTGCATCTCCTTTCTTATTTTGACCAACTGTCCCTTACAGCGAATAAATGCTCTCGTCATTGCTGCAAATAAACATTTTTATTTGGAATTTGTCAGTAATTTATAGAATAAGACAAAAATGTTTCATTTCACTCAAACACATACAGTACTGATACTTTTGCAGTGGTTTCTTTTTTTTTCCTTGAGACCTGTTTATGGATATTGTCTACTTGTCTAACTGTTTTTCTGCTATAGTCAAACTCCTTGAATTACTGGCGGCTTTGGTAATGATGGGTAAAAGAGCTTATGAGAAAATATCTTTGTTGTTCATTTATTTAATCCTACATTGAAAATATAAGACAATTCCAACATTTATTCCCATAAAGCCTTACTTTATGCAGCATTCCTTTGGCATCATAGCAAAACTAAAGCTTCTCATATAAGGCCTGATGAGACTGGTGAATGTAGAGCAAGGAATCTGAAGCATTGGTGAATACAGAATATCTGCAGATCCTCTAGAGACCCAGCTACTCTCTTGGGGACTCTCCTATTCACCTTATACGGCAGGTTTGCTGTAGGGTTTAGGTCAGGGCACTGGGAAGGTCATGTCAATAGCTCAGTTTGTGGGCTATTAATCAATTGTGTGTTGTTGTAGATGCTCAATGGGGGGCAAATAGTCCGAGACTACTACTGAAAATGCTTGTATTTTGCACTTTTCTCTTATTTAATACTATGTTTTTCATTACAAAGCATCCAATAAAGACTGAGTGAACAGTTGAATTTTTCAGGGTTTTTTTTGGTAAATGTAAATGTTTGCTGTAATGACAGCATGCACTCGAGCTAGCACGGACTCCACAAGTTTGCGCAAAATCTGATGATGCATGTTATCCCAGCATGATTTCACAATATGTCAAAGAGCAGCTTGTGATGTAACTAAATGCATGTAGTAATGTAGTGTAGCTCCTTGGCTGAGGCAGCCATGTTTTCATTTTTAAATTTCCTGGTACTTTGTTGTAGCTAGTTTCCATGAAAGGCCCTAAAACAATGCATGAAAGGAAAAACAGCCCACGTACGAGGGGTAATCATCTTAAGCCTACTGCTGAAAAGCTATATGATTGCAGTCGACAGCCTAGGACAGCCTAGCAAACTGTCAAAAAAAGTTTGTTGGGTTAGTGAGATTTTCTACACGTCTCTGATTCCTAGAGAAACGTTTGCCTTGCTACCCATCCTCCACATTTGCAATGTCTAGCATATGTGCTTAATATAGCTCTTATTATTGTTATATTATTAAATCACAGTTGATATTAGAACTGTCAGACAATTTATTCGCTTAATCTTGACTAATCATGTTTGTTTTTGCTTGCTCCTCTTTGACCCTAAATACATTTTCAATTACAGTCATACAAAATAATACAAGTTTCAAAGGAATGCATTTATTACTTTTTTATTAATTTAATCACATTATTTTCACAATGTCTTATCTTGCTTGCTGCAGCACAACATAACAACATATCATTGGGATTTCTAACAGAGGACTTGCCAAGGTGCTGCATTCACACCACAAGAAATACAACAGATATTGACCAGAACTATTTTTTTATGCAAACTTTCATTTTAATTAGATCATTTTATTACAAGGCATGTGGCAGTCATGCTGTTAAACAATGCAGTGATAATAAATGTGTTTTTGTGATGAAGTATGAGAAAAGCCCTATAATGCAGTGTCAAAAATGTATTTCATTTATATATAAATTTATGTTTACTGCCCTCCTGAACTCTTTTACCTAGGCTAATAGTGCTCTATACTGCATGTAGAATGTAAGGAAGAGCGACCAGCGGACCATTTCTGACCTAGCCCATGGCTTACATGTTTCAGCTTTGAAAATGTAGTTTACAATATTAAAATTTTTTTTTTTTACGATAACACATTATTAAGATGTTAATTTTGTCAGCTATTTCATACGGGCATTTCCGTGTGTGCGGCTAGTTTTTAGATTTGGCTAGTGTCAAATCAAATGAATAACCAAAAGTGAAAGAGAAAAGCCATGGCCACGTAAGAAATAATAAACACTCTGAAATTATAAACTAAAAATAAATAGCAAGATGCTTCAGTTATGTTTTTTTTAATGATAATTTTAGGGGAGCCAACAGTTGTGACTCATGTTTTCTGTGTGGGTTTCATTAATTAACCACAAATGTATCATAACCTTTTTACCCATATTTATGAGGGGTAAATATGAGCATTACAGAATTATTTGATGTCTATTCCTCTCTGGTTCTTCTGTTTTTTTTTTTTTGTTTGTTTTTCAATCTGCTGTTGTAATATGGTGATTCTTCAATTAGGGGAACTTTTCTGTCCCCAGGTTATAAATCACCAAAAATGTGAGCATCACAATCATTATGATTTCCATTTTTTATGTTTTAAACATTAATAGTTTGCTACTTAAAAAGACACAGAAGGTATTATTATTGTTCATATCAATACAACATTTTTGAACAACATATTATCGTCCAGAACATTGCCATCATTACTGCAACAGCCTATGATTTCTGTAGAATGATTTCTGAGAATGTAGCACTTGTTTATGTCATAGCACATGTCAACCATGAGTCACATTTTGATGTCTGGAAATGTGAGGAATTTAATCAAATATTCCCCCTGATCATAGAGTAGGTTCAATCAGCGTCATCACCATTTATGCATTACTGCAGTATTTTTTATGCAATGTTCACATTATTATATGTATTTAAAGTGCATCTTATACTGTTGACTAAAATTTGTAAATCGATGACCTAGCATCTTTCATATTTCTGAAAAAGTCATTCTGCATGTCACTATATTTACATTTACAGCATTTAGCAGACACCCTTATCCAGAGCGACTTACAATTGATACAGTCTTACAATCCAAGCACTTGTGGATTAAGGGACTTGCTCAAGGACCCAACAGTGGCAGCTTGGCAGAGGTGGAATTTGAACCCTGGACCTTCTGGTCCATAGTCCAGTACCTTACCCGCTAGGCTACCACAGTCCACTACTAACACATATATGATTAATTATTTATAAATTATTATTTAGTTACATATTTAAACTCAGTTGTAGCCATCATCACCAAGTCTTCACTCGTAAACATTATTTTTACATAATTAAAACAGCACTAAACTATATATTTATAACTACATTTATTTTTTAAAAGATGGTAAAAAGAGCCCCCAGTTGACGAATCACCCAATAAGAAAACTTGAATAAGAAACTGCATTATGAAGCAAGCATATTTCATAAATAACTGCCTTTCAAAAACACAATAAAGGTAAATTAAATTCTACTTCTCATAACTGGTAAATGAAAGAGCAATATTAACAAGCAAATAACAATTTATCTGTTGTATATTCCTTTGACGAATAATTCAATTGACTAAAAAATAAGTTAAACATAGGAGTTTTTAGAAAATAAATATTTGTGTAAAAAAAGGAAATAATGAAGTTACTATCAACCAAGAATTTAAACCTCTGTGAAACTCATAATGCTTAATTACCTTCATTCTGATAATAAGAGAGTTTTGCATAAGTTAAAGAAAACAAGTCTTACCATGTGTGTTTTTCTAGGCTGGACTTTTAAAAGTTTGGTCCTTCGTGGCTTACTTGGAACAGGAGCTGTAAAACGAAAGAAAGGGGTAAAAAAGACTGCATTTCCTAACTCAGTATTACAGCCACTGGAAACAATGAAAGCATAGGGTTTGGAATGAATAGTGACAGATCCAATTATTAATTCAAGATGGAACTGCACTGGTTTAAGGTCTTCTCTTCTCAATTAATGCTTGGTCAGCATAAGCCTCAACATTTAGCACATTTTAAATGGCGTGACACGCTCTCACTTTAAAATGATCCACAGTTTACCTATGGAAGTAAATTTCATACATTTCTAATTCATTGGAAAAATTCAAAGTCAAAAGAGATGGACTGGTACGAAGAGAATACACACTTCATGCACATAAAGGCTCAATTTTCTACTTCAATATTTGAGATGGAATGTGGTACTGGACTGTGAACCAGAAGGTCCAGGGTTCAAATCTCACCTCTGCAAAGTTGCCACTGCTTTGTCCTTGAGCAGGGAATGTTACCCACAACTGCTTGGACTGTAAGACTGTATCAGTTGTAGGTCACTCTAAATGTACTTACGTTTTACAACACCATTACCATACACTATGTTTTAATCACATTTAATAAAAAAAAAAGACAGCTGAGATTGATTTCACTGTAAGAGCAGCTTAAATATATAAATAATGTATAGTATGAAAATAAGCTAATGATGGTGGATTACTGTGGGTAAATAACCAAAAGAATTTAAAAATATATATTTAAAAGATTTTTTACATTTTAATATGTATTGAAGTTGCTCAAACTGGTTTGTGTGTTCAAACTGATATAGCAACAGTAATCCATACTATGTGAGAAAGGCTGTCATGGTATTCTGTACACTGTATGGGACTGTACTATGGACCAGAAGATCCAAGGTTCAGTCCCAGCAGTGCCAAGCTGCCACTGTAGAGCAAGGCCCTTAACCCACAGCTGCTCAGATTGTACCTGATAAGATCATATCAGCTCTAAGTCACTCTGCACAGACATGTCTGCTAAATGTCTAATATTAATGTCTTTACATCTCAGAGGTAAATACAGTACAATGAACTGGTGTATTACACTTTTCCCAACCTCACCAGTTCTCATTGCTGATGCAGAATGAAGGGGGAAAGGCCGATAGCGGTGATATTTATTTGAAGTGTATACACTTAGTGTAAAGGCCTGTAATAAAGGGGGACTGTATCAAATACAGTCATGTACACTGCACTTTTGTTTTTATTAGCCGCTCTACCCACCTCATTGAAAGGTCAGTAAAAGTGCAGGAAGCCATACCTTTCACTGGTATCTCCGGTGGTCGTGCAGTGACGTCTTTGGATGGTGATTTGTGTCTCTTCTCTTTCCTGTGCATTCCAGGTGAGGAGCTAGCCACACTGGTCACTGTCTCTCCTGAGCTGCATTCGAGCATAGAAAGAATATTGTATGCTCAGAAGAGTTTGGTAGTTATTCACACAGTAAAACACAATGGATAGTGATTGCCATGGCTTACCTGCTATCAGGGCACTTCACCAAATAGTAACTGGCTAGATAGACAGAAAACATACACTTATTTATTGTTAAATAAGTCATCTATATAATCAAATGCCAAACAGAAAAACAGAAAGTCTTTTTTTAAAAGCTAACATTAGAAACATACAATGGGAGCCAAAATTCTGAGACCACTGCTGAAATTTCAACATGTTTAATAAATTATTAGTCATCACAATTCAGATGATTTTGAGGTGGCATGAACTCCACACGTTCATTGTATATTGATTTCACAATATTCCACTGAGCATCTTGTGATGTTACTGAATTCTTCGCTTTCTCTTGTCCCACAAATGTTCAGTGAGACTGAGGTCAGGCGACTGTAGAGAAAAGTGTATGACAATCAGTACTTCTTGATCTTATTTCTTCTTCAAGTAGTTGTTGCAAAGCTTTAATGTGTGTTTTGGGACATGATCCTGGTGCAGTATGAATCGTTCTCCATAAAGACCCAACAAGCATCACTAGTGGCCTTAGAGTTTTGACCCCTTTCAAAAACCTGCCCAACTATTCTTTAACATGATTAGCAGCAAATAGTGAAAATATGCTGATAAATAGTCTGGGTTGGCTGTAAGATTAAAAAGAAATAAATAAATCATCACCTTTTAGCCTTTGTTTCTGCTGTATGTGCTGGCATGCGATTATCACAGTAAAAAGGAACATAGAAAGGAGACCTAGTGAGCAGATAAGCACTGCACACAGATAAAGATCTGAAAAAAGACAAAAGAGAAGTCGGTCTTGACATGTGCAAGCTGAGTAAATCCACACTGCACAATAATACAGACACATATCAAGATTTTTGCATTATGTTATACAACAAAGAAGTCAAGTAAGCTTTATTTCTACAGCGCATTTTACAAAGGAGCATTATCTCAAAGCAGCTTTACAATTTTAGATTATCTTCTAAATTATAAAGCAAATCTCAATTTGAGCAAGCCTAGGGCGACAGTGGAAAGGAAAAACTCCCTAATGTTATAAAGAAGAAATATTGGGAGGACACAACAAAAAAAGGGACCCAACCTCCTTGGGTGTCCCACTTGCTACACATATTTTCTGGCATTTGACTTACAAAGTGTTCCATTCCACACTGTAATACTCCTGTTTTTAACTTAAAATTGACTTTACAAACATGAGAGGGCCCCACTTTGAGCCAATCATGTCTAGATACTATTAATCACTGATATTGTTAAACTTAAATATAAATTAATGTGAGACCTTTAATACTGAAATCCCACTCCTTCCTACCTATGTCCAGTTCCAGCTAGTTTCTTAGCAGTTAGCTTTCTGACTAGCTAACTTGGCTGTGATGATGACAAGACTGCTTCCCAACCTGCATACTATATCGGTGACTGTTTACTAATTTGACATAGTATGTACTACAGTATCGTGTGGTTTGGGATGCACCCAAAGTCCTGAAACTCATGTTGATGTATATTAGGTTTCTAGCTGTCCATCAAAAGGGGGACATGTAGTAAACATGACGCACTAATGTGTAATAGCATACTTTGTGTTGTTCAGTTTCCAGTTTGTGTTGTCAAAGCTGATATTTCAGTTTTGTTTGTGACAAAATGTCACGACAGTCCTTAAATGATTCTGATAAAAATAACAGCACCATTAGAGGGTGGGCCATTTATATGGATACACTTACATAAAATGGGAATGGTTGGTGATATCAACTTCCTGTTTGTGGCACATTAGTATATGGGAGGGGGGAAACTTTTGAAGATGGGTGTTGACCATGGTGGCCATTTTGGATCCAACTTTATTATTTCCAAAAGGGAAGAGGGTCATGTAAAACATCAAACGTATTGAAAATTTCACAAGAAAAACAATGGTGTGGTTGGTTTTAACGGAACTTTATTCTTTCAGGAGTTATTTACAAGTTTACACTAATAGCAACACCGCGGAATAAATGCTAGCACAGGCTTCCAGTATCCGTTGTTTCAGATGCTGCACATCTCGTATCTTCACAGCACAGACAAATTGCCTTCAGAGGACCCCAAAGATAAAAGTCTAAGGGGGTCAGATCGGGAGAGCATTTCTTCTGCAGTGTTGCTATCAGTGTGTCAAGAGTGGGAGAAGACGGTTGCATTGACAATCCAACACAATGGGCAGCACTTTGAACACATTTTATAAGTGGTTATAAACTTGTACATAACTCATGAAAGAATAAAGTTCCGTTAAAACCAAGCACACCATTGTTCTCAATACAAATTCTCAATACGTTTGATGTGTTACATGACCCTCTTCCCATTGGAAATAATAAAGTTGGATCCAAAATGGCCGACTTCAAAATGGCCGCCATGGTCAACACCCATCTTGAAAATTTTCCTCCATCCCATATACTAATGTGCCACAAACAGAAAGTTGATATCACCAACCATTCCCATTTTATTTAGGTGTATCCACATAAATGGCCCAACCTGTATATTGAAAATGAAAGTACCTCTGACCACAAACACAACTGTCAGACGTAGTGTACACTCGCCAATGCACTCATTGTCCACTTACCATATAGCACTCTGTAGTTCTGTTTCTCTACATACTTTCAGGCCAGCAGTGTCCCTGACGTGTTTAACAACTCCAGCAGCACTGCTATGTCTAATCCACTCATACAAGTACAACACAGACTAACAAACCACCACAGTGCTCAGAATGATCCACCACCTAAATAGTACCTGAACTGTGGGGGTCCTGACCATTAAAAGACAGAGTAAAGCAGACTAACAAACTATGAGGAAAACAGACAGACTCCAGTCTGTAATTTTAGAACTACAAAGTGCTTCTATATGGTAAGTGGAACAGATAAAATGGACAGTGAGTGTAGAGGTGTACTTTATAATGTAATCAGTTTGTGTATATTCACACCCTGCTATGCTAATCAAAAAGTAAAACAGCTGTATTACTTGCAAGGTAACTGATTTATAAAGAAACTAAATTACAAACTCAGCACTGGGAAATATACAAAAGCTTTGTACTTAAGACACACTACTGTTAACCTGTCTTCATGCAGCATCTCCTAGATGCTATGCCCGAAACTGCATACTACTACTGAATACTAACTGCTCAGTCTCTGTTTGATTCTGCTTCTCCTGTTGAGGGTTACAGCGGATATTATGCTTTTTTGGAAAACGTTTAAGTATGGTATTTTGGGATTTTAGAATCAGGATATGCCTCAAACATGCTCATCCATGTACTCATCTCAACAGAGCAGCCCAGTAGAAGCTTCAACCCACACTAATACTAATTAATGCTAAGTCAGTGTATGGTAACTTGGTTTATTAGCAATTAAGAGTAAGATCTTCTTAAATTCTTTGTTTTTTTTAAATGGCAAAGTTGTAACATGGTAATTTTTAGTAGTTTCTTGAGTTTAAACACAGTAAGCAAAGAATACACAGTAATACAATTGGACTAATACAAAATAAAAAAGTCATAAGTCAAAGTTTCAACGATGTTGTCAAGATAATCTACACAAAATCTGGCAACACTACTTGGCATCTCATCAAGATAAATATCTAAAGCGCTGTTTATGTTGGAATGGATGGCCAACATGAGAACACTCTGTGCTCCCCTGCAACCACGCAAATGCTTTCAAACAGGGGTGGAGAGTACTCATGGGAAAGGCTTGGCCGAAGAAATGGGCCAGAGAAGAGCTGTTCTGGAGATCTGTCTTCTATTGTTATTACCGAACTTTCCAGGAACTGTCTAGTATGTTCTGATGCTGGAAGTTTCACAGGTTGTTCAAATTAAAGCCATATCCACCATACCTTGAAACCAGCGCCATATATTATCCGTGCTCTCAGAGACTCCTTTGTAGTGCACTGGAATCATAAAGGGAGAAACAGGTTAATAAGCGCAACTACAGCCACAGCTAACTGTAATATCACACCACTTTTGGTTGGCTCCAACTCTGAGAGCTGTCTCCAATGTGCACTAAAATGAAACCCCTCTCTCACAACAAACTGCAATCATTTTAACGATTTTATGATTTTTAATCTGCATGTACAGATACCATGTCTGGTCTCTGCAATGTACAGTATACTGAAGAAGTTCAACATCGATCTCACTTAGGCAGAGCAGAGAAATGCAAGAGATCAGTCAAGCAAAAGTTAAATATGAAAATGCTGAAAGATTTATATTGTACTGTAAGTTTGAGCATTACTATACAGTACTGTACAGCCTTACTATATAGTGCAGAGAATTGGTAAACTTTGTCATTTTAGAATTTTACTAAGCTTGATTCATATATGTTTCCACAGCCTGATATGTTAAAAGCAAAATGTATTGTTTGAATTGTTTGAACAACATTTTGAGAAATGTATCACACAAGCTTTGTCTTGCAATGAGGGTTTGATGCAGGATTAGTCAGCAAAATTCCACTAGTGAGAGAGAAAAATGTTTTAGTGGTGGTGCAACATACCGAGAACAGGCTTTAATACAAATCAGGATTTTGGAAGGAGTAATAAATAGGCCGTAACACATTAAAGAATTATACATCATAACAATCAGAGAAGAGTCTGTTCTAAATATAATGCAAAAAGAGAAAAGTAAGAATTAAAAGTTGAAGGTGTTTTAATTTACAAACAAGTGCTGGATAGGACAATTATTAGATTGTTTTCTTAAAACAGAGAACATAGTTTGCAGATGTTGGAGTCGCTGCTGAACAGAATTGTTATTACAAGACTGTTATCTCAGTAGTCTTATCCATTTGCATGGTTGGGTTGGGTTCCCAGAATTTTCGATAAGAGAAAAGGGAGAGCCCCCATATGCGACACAAAATTTGGAAAGTCCCGTGATACATACAGTAAGGAAAATGCAAATAAAACATAAATCTGGTGTCTCTTACATTGACTTTTATTTCATTACAGAAAGTATGAACCCAATATATCTCATATTTTGTCTGGTCAACTTCATTTAATTTGTTAATAAACATCCATTCCTGCATTTCAGGCCTGCAACACATTCCAAAAAAAGTTGGGACAGTAAAGCATTTTTGTTGCCATTCCTTCTCACAGAACTTAAAAGACAATTTTGCACAGAGGACACCAAGCGATGAAGTGTTTCAGGTGTTATGTTGTCCCATTCCCTTCCTGCAAACACGTCTTAAGATTCTCCACACATTCTCTATTGGGGACAGGTCAGCACTGATGGCAGACACTGGCTTTTGGACTTGTTGCTTGTAGGACTTGTAACAGTCTGGATGATCCCATTTTGTATTTGGTCCGAAGAACATTTCTTCCAAAAACAGATCTGGAATACTGATTTGCTTAGGCTTGTGCCTTTGTCGTTATGAAATGCCTCCAGACATCTTAAATCATTTAATGATATTAGGAACTTTAGAGGATGATATATTCAAATCCCTTCCAAACGTTCTTTAAAGAACACTGTATTTAAGTATTTCAATAACTTTCTCATACATTTGTTGACAATCTGGGGATCCTCTCGCCACCTTTGCTCCTCAAAGACTCAACCTTTCCTGAATGCTGCTTTTGTATCAAATCATGATTTTAATCACCTGTTCACAGCATTATTTAGTTGTTTTGGGTTTTTTGTACCACATTGCTAGCCATGAATTGCCCCATCTCAACTTTTTTGGAATGTTTTGCAGGTTTGAAATGCAGGAATGGATGTTTATTACAAATGAAATGAAACTGACCAGAAAAAAAACATGAAATATTTTGGGTTCATACTGTCTGCAGTAATACAAAAGTCAAAGCAAATGTGGGACACACTGCATTTTTTATTATTTACATTCTCCATACTAACACTATTTTTTTCTGATTTGGGGTTGTATATACAAATATGTCAGTGTTAGGATGAACTAGTGCCTTTATATAAGGTGACATTTTACTTCTCCATGTTTTCAGTGTTTTTTATATTATATTAACATTTGATTCATTTTTTGTCTGGATTTTTCATTTAGCATTAACCATGATATTTATAATGCTATTTTATTATTTGCTTAAAGTACCAAACAGCAGATTTTCTGTTAACAAGCTGGCAAAATAACTATAATTATTTTAGGTAACAGACTAGCTAGGTACTAATTAGTGTCAAACAAAACTAAACACTTTTACAATATTGAACATATGCCAAGCATTACAGACACCTAGCCTTTGATCATTACATTAAAAAGCTAACATTTCTGATAGTGTTCAAATGTGACTTTTATTTTAAGCTTTGGCTTTAAACATGATCATGGTCACAAGGTTGGGCATTCATTTTCACAATATAACTCACATTATAGGGACTGGTGTCCCATCTAATGTTGGTTCCTACCTTGAGCCCTGTCCTACCAGTTAGGCTGTGACCCTGAATTGAATTAAGTGGCTATGAAAATGAAGGAATGAATGAAAAATCCCTAAATCAATACAAATTCTCCATGACACTGCAAACGTTGAATTTAATTCATACATATTGCATTATGAAGGGACTAGGGCTATGAGTCAAACTCTTGGACAGTCACTGGGGCTAACAAAAATACACACATGTATTGTCTAATTTGTTATAGTCAGGTTCTTCACCAGTGGACCTCACCAAAACCTATGCCACACTTCATACCATGGTGTGTGATTACATAGACTAAATTATGACTACAACATTTTGCTGACATGGCAATTGTTCCAATTTCTGCATGCAACCAAAGCCTGTATTGGCTTTATCCCTCTGTACTCCTGCTCCGGGCTCTAACTGAGCTAGTGCATCCCTTTCAACAGCCCATGTGTTGTTCATTAGTACTGGCTCCAGCACAGATAAGAACCAGACAGGATTAAATCACAGACTCTGTTCACACCAGGTATAGAAACCCACATGTGATCTGCACGTGCTGTTTGAAGAAAAAAAAACAAAAAAAACTGTAAAGCCTGCCAGGCTGCAGTTTAATTTGGTTTTCCACTAGGTCTGCAAAAAATACTAATAAGAGCCTCTTTTTGCAAAGGTGGGTTCACGAAGAGTCAGTATGGGGTTTGCAGGTAAAGAACTGGTCTGTGCATTACTATTTTTAAGGAAGCAGGATTCTTATAGTTAATAAAAATCAAAACTACAAGTACAGCTACAAAAGGATATTTTAAAGTAAAAATATTAATTAAAAAGTAAAACAAAGGAATTAAAATTAAAAAGCACCAAGTTACATTACAATGGATTTTTTTAAGTAACAATCATTTAACTTGAGCGAGATACACTTGTAGGAAGTGTTACTCAAAGTGCAGTATAAATTCCTCTATATAAATCAAACACAACCTAATCACTTTAAATTAAATGGCTGAAATTACTGAAACTACATTATCAGACTATATATCTAAAACTAAAATATAATATAACTATTTCTAAAACTAATCTATAATTAATCTATAATTAAAAAATAATAAATTACTAATAATCTTACTATTATTCTAACTTTATCTCTAAAACAAACCAAGCAAGCTAAATTGAGTTTTAAATTAAAATTGTAATTGTAAATTGTAATACAATAATAACAACAACAACAATAATAATAATAATAATAATAATAATAATAACATTATTGTTGTTATCATAATAATAATAATAATAATGATAAAAATAATAATAATTATTATTATTGTTATCATTATTATTATTATTATTATTATAATTATTATTATAATAAAAGTTATAAATATGAACTATAAAACATTGTCGTAAAAGTACATTAAGTAACGGGGCGGTGGTCTGAATTATACTCTTGTTCAAAATACTTCTAAACTATGGTACTGCAATAGATTTGCTATGTGTCATTTCACCTTTAGCAATCATTTCTTATCAACTGGACGTTTGATCCAGTACAGAAAAAAACGGAACCTCTAACTCTCACTCTCAAGCCGCATTTGAAATTCTTAAAGCAGCCAGTATAAATATTGTTTTGTTGCAAGCCTGCCAATCTTCCCTGCTCTGTTTTCACACAAAGTCCAGGTTTCTCACATTTACAGCCCCAGGCTTTGTTGTTGCTGGCATCAAGTAGTATTCTTGGGGAGATTACATACATGCAAAAAGTTGGAATAATTCCAAACCATAGGTGCTCCATAAAATGTTGTATAAATAAATAGTGAGGTCAGGTATAATATATTGAAATGTGTGTGTGAACTTCTTATTACTAGAAATACTGTACTGTAAAAAAATTCTATTATATTAATTAATTATAAAATGTATATTATATTGTGACTTTATGCTCTGAATGTTGGATTAGTGAGCTGGAAGACACAAATCTGGTGTGGTTAGCCCTGACCAAAGCAGGTTAGCCCTCCCACTCCAGCACAACCATAAAGTGCTCCCTGGTAAGGGTCATGGGACTCTGAACCAACCTGTGGTTTCCTTCCAGGACTTCTGAAGTTACAAAACCATCAGTTGTTTGACCCCTTTTGGCTTATGCTGTATATGGTCTGTTATACCGTGTATATATATATAATTGGTTATTTGGTCCCTTTTAACTGACGAGTGAGTTATGGGAATATGACACAAACAACACATACAGTACTTAAAAAGATGGCCAACAATTTGTCCAAGGTCAGTTTCCCTTATAAATTAGTGTCCACACATAATACCAACATCATTCCAATAGTCACAGCCATCATTACCTCGTAACTCCACACTCGCCGTGCCATTCGAGGAGGCCCTCCACTTGTTTCTGTATTTGTGTATCTCCTGTACTCTACAGATGTAGTTGCCTGTGTCTTCCTTGGACACATTGAAGATATGCAGACTGTATATCTCTCCCTCCAGCTCCTCCAACAGGTGAAATTTGTTGTGGGGGAAGCTTTTGCTGTAGTTCCCATAGTACTTAGCCTTTTTGAAGTTCATCTTCACCACCAGGTGTTCATCATCAGGAGTGGGGAAATAGAGCCAGCGCACAACCAGCACACTGGTGCTTCTCTTCTTTTGAGACACCAGACATGACACAGTAACGTTGTCTCCCTCTAAACACATGGTGACTGGTCCAGGTGTGACTGTCACATTTAGAGCCTGGGTCACCTCTTAGGAGCAGAATAAAAAAAAAACATGTTTAAATTAGTGCTTGGTTTGCATACAAATGCACACTGTAATCATTTAAATAGTCTATATTAGTTACATAGTTTGTTACACAAAGTAAAATGCATTAATTGGCCCTGATTAGTAAGACAAAGTTAATGTACAGAAATGTGAAACATTAAAAAGTTCAGTTATAATATGTGCAAGCCTAGTATAATAACCATGAGTAAAATTAAAAACTGGGCTAATAGGTTCTTTCGAACACAGATCAGAGTGTGCATTCTACGCTCCAGTTCTGACAACCAAAACAGGAGTGATTTTCTCTTTGTCAGGCCTTACTGCAATTTCTCTGTGTGTCTATGATCAATAGAAAAACTCAGGTGAAATACATTTTTTCAGCCTTCATGTACCAGAGAGTGGAGAACACAAGATTGCATGCAGCTGTTAATGTTTGGTCCCCATTACTAAGTTCCACAACTGGTTTCTCGGGGGACTGTTTCCAGCTTAAAAACCACATCACACAAAGACATCATTTTAACATCAACAACTGGTACCAGTTTAAGAAAGATATGTGTGTATCAATGACACTGTTTCTAACAATAGGTAAAACAAACAATTGCTGTAAACAATGGCATTGCAATGCACCAATACACGTCTTTGGAAAAACATGCACTTTTTTAAAGTTTCTTCAAAAACACTGAAGTGTACCAAAATTTCTTACAGATGTTTTTTGACACCCAGTATGTAACTTTGCCCAATCTAACTGAAAAGTCAAGGATATTTTCTTTGTTGCATGGAAATGGCAAGACGCAAATAGACAAGCTTACCTGCAGCAAAAGCCCTAGTCAGGAGAATTATCGCAACAGATGAAAGTTTCATTTTGCTGACCCAAATACTCCATACACCCAGCTGAACAACCAGGGAAATAAAGTGCCTGGGATTTTTCTTCCCTTTTTACTCTCCTTTACTCCTTCTCACTGTGGCCGTGTCTCTGTGTGGATAATATGGAACAGTGCTTGCTCTGTTCCAAGTTAGAAACACCCCTTTCCTTTACTCTTTCTTTTCTCTGGCTCTCTCTTTCCCTCTCCTTTTATCACTCCCCTCTCCTGAAAAGTGTTTTTAGGAAATGTCATTTCCTGACAGGAGGTTTGGAAGTTGCACAAAATTGCAGCTGGACCTACAGTGGATGAAAAGCAAGCCCCGACCAGTTCAGCTTAGATAATGACTGAGGACGCTGGGTTGCCTCCGTACAATATGTCTTTTGTGTAAAAACTCACAAGCGTACACCCTTAGCCTTGAAAAGGCACTCGCTCATGTTCGGTAGTGCGGTGAGCCCAAGAATGCTAAAGCTCATTACGATCCCAACATTCAACAGAATTTGTGGGAGAACCTGCATTATGGAGTATGAGGAATGCGTCTGCCTTCCCCGACTTGTCTCATCTCTGCTACGCCCATGGTGCTTGTCCAGCTGTCTCTGTGGTTAGAAACACAACCATTTATTGGGCAATGCAATGTGCTGAGTTGGTGCTTTCCATGACTGTGGAGTGCTGCCAAGGGGAATCACACATCATGCTTATGTATAGCAACACAGAGAGAAATCACATGCTTAGGCATAGCAACACAGTAAGAAATCACAACTGAACAACTTTTAAGCTTTCATGTATTTCATATTAAACCCTAGAGAAAAAGTTCAATGTGAAAATTCAAGTCTCCACACTTTTGTTTGCTTGCAGAGTGAATACGTCAAGTTAATAATGACCCAAACGTTTTACTATAATCATTTGACAGCCGCATGATAAACCATATAGTTTGTGAAATGATATTTTCGGTGTTACATGAAGTAGAGGCTTCCTCTGCTAAGTCCACACCTATCAACTCGGTTTCCATATTAAACTTCTGCAGTATCGTTTGCACCGATACTGCAGTAACGATGAACTCTAGTAAATATGTAAACTAATGTTTGTAAACCCATAACGTATATTATCTTGTAATGAAATGTACTTACACAATTCTCATTTTGTATTTACTCAAACAAAGTATGAAGACCTACGTTCGCTCTGCTAAACTATAATTACTCTGCACTAACTGCCTTCTTTGCAGCAGCACTCCACACTGACACCATCTGGATTCCGCATGCAAACAGGTCCAGGTTACCTTTTGGATATGGACAGGAGTGCGCAGCAGTATTGGATAGGGTAAACATTGTCATTAGGTACAATTTACGATCAAATCGCTGCTTGTAAATATAATCAAACAGAGCAACTGATTCTTACAGTTATTCAATTATAGCCATTGCCCCCCTGCAGGTCTGATTCCTGCAGTGAAATCTAGCATTTTATATGAGTGCAGATTAAAAGAGCTCACGGCGAGAAGCTTTCCGTCAATGAATAAACGACCCCGTTAATGTACTACATGAGTCAGCGGGAGATACAGCACAATAGACAGGTGTCTTATGTCTGACTCATCTGACTCCGCAAGCTTCACGAACGTTACCGCCATTTTCAAAGCCATCCAGTCAGGGCCAGGCATGGTTAAGCACTGGACCAGGCTTCAGGGATACTTTTTTGAGCTTTTATTTGGAAGTTGAGGATCAGGGGAAATCAAAGCAAAGCACTTTCATACGCTCAGGATGCGTGTCATCCTGCGGGTGTACTTGGATATTGTTAAACTCGTGTGGGCCACTCGCTAGGCAACATAAACCCTCCTCCATTAAATCACTCACTCAGTTTGCCTGTTTATTGGCTTTGCCATTAGGGCAAATTATTCTCACTCAATTGGTTTCGTAATTATACTGGTAGATGTGCAAAAGACCATCGTACCAGTACGATTGCGTATTGGATAAAATGTTTTGTGGAGGACATGAGGAATGACCCACAAGATTTCTTTCCAGGAAAAACCCCTCACTGGATAAGGATAGGACCCGTTTGTAAAATGCTTAGAACATTTCCATACGTTAGTTGATAGGCCTACTCCTTGTACATAAACAGAGACATACATCTATTTTAAAATGTGCTGAATTTGCAAACTCCACAGACAGACTTCAGGAACCAGGGGAAAGAAAAGCAGAGCTTGAAAGCAGAAAATACACGACACTGAATGGACATAAACGCATACGCCTTTGTAAAGCTATGATACAAACAGAGACGTTTATAGACACTGAATAATGACATAAATGAGCCATATAATGAGGAATAGTTCTGAACTGAGTTTAAGGATGCAGCCAGGAGATAGCTGGAGCATGAGTGAGAAAGAGAGTCAGCAAACAGCAGCTATGATGATGTGGTAATAGCAGTGCTAGTGACAATTTTTTTCATTCAACGCAAGACTTTAATGAAGAAAGACATAATTCAGTCCTCCCAAGGGAGAGTAATTTAGCTCAGGCTTTTATTTATTTATTTAGGAGGTGGGGTCTGATTAACAAGTCATGTACCAACTATATCCCTGATGTAATCAATATTCGTTAGCAACACTGGCTTTATTTGAAATACCAGGCATTAATTCCTCTCAGCGGCTTTTGGCAAATGAGCTTTGCAAATACTTAAATTTAGACGATATGGCATGACATTAAGACTTGCTTACAAACATGTTTACGTTGTGTTATAAACTGTAAAAACATTTAGCATTTTAAAAAGCTCAAGTCTGACTCAGTCACTGAAATGAACATTACATAGGATTTCATTTTTCTCAATTTAAGTCAGTGGTTTTCATTACAAAATCATTTCACATAATCTGAGTGAAGAGTTCAATCTTTGAAAAACAGTGCCACAAGTGGTTAGCACGGTTGCCTCAAAGCTTCAGAGATCCCTGCTTCGATCCTGCATGTTTATTCTGGGTACTTCAGTTTCCTCCCATATTTCCAATATATGCGTTAGGTCAATTGTCTGCTCTAAAGAGCCCCTGTATGAATGTTTCTGACTAGTATCAATATGTTAGCTCTTGTTGTGAATAGCCATTGATGCAGATGTGACATTAAATAAATAAATACAAACAATGAATGTATACATTCCAGAATATATAAGTACACCATTTGGTATGGTTCCCCATTTTGTTGTAATAAAGGAGTGCAAAGTTTGTGCAAAATCTGATGATCCATGTTATCCCTGCATGACTTCACAAAGAGCATCTTGTGATGTTACTGAATGCTTGACTTTCTCAGTTTTCAAGCGCCCCTATAAATGCTTTATGGGCTTTAGGTCAGGAGATTGTGGAGAAAAGCAAATGACATTCAGCACTCGATCTTCTCTGGTCTTCAAGTAGTTGTTTAAGATGGGTCTTGGGCCATAATCCTGCTGCAGTATGAATCCTTCAACAAAAATATCCAACCTGGCATTTTCACATGCGCTCTCAGACTTGTAGCATTGACTGTAGCCCAGTCCCAAAAATGTGTAGTCAAGCACTTCCAAGATGATATATTAGGGCTGTCAAAATTAACATGTTAATAACGTGTTGCACTGCTTATTTATACTATTTATACCAACCCATGTCCGTGTGGGTTACCTCCGGGTACAATAAATTGGCCCAGTGTGTATGTGTATGCCTAGAATCAATGTAACCTTGCTCATTAATAAATACAACAAATAAACAAACAAACAAAGCAAACATATTGTATACAGTACAATGAGCCCACACGGAACATAGTTCATAGGGTAATAAACTATTTTAGACAATTATATAGCCTTTCTCATTACTGTGTGACAGCAGATGCATTTTGTATACACAAAAGTTCAAAGGTTTGACAACATGCCTGGCACACAACATAACAGCTTGCACATTCTGTTTCTTTAAAAAGTGCCTAATACATATATACATATATATATATATATACACACACACACACACACACACACACACACACACACACACACATATATATATATATATATTTATATATACATACACATATATATATATGTAGCATTAGAATGGTGCAGTCTGGTAACTGTTGTTGAGTTTTTTGTCGTCAGTATCCATTAAAAAAAATAGTGCAACGAAATGTTATGCTGCAGCATACAAGATAAAGTGAAGACATTCTTGCCATGCTCCCACAGCCCTTCCTCTGCGTATGTCTTTTATTTATTTTAATTTAAAACGCAACCAATTCTTAAAATCCACGCTGGCTGGCTGGGCAGCATAAACCTCAGAAATCTAGCATGGCACAGTGTCACAAGCTCTACTGCCTCACAGCCCCAGTGATCCCGTTTACTTCCCAGTCCAGGCTCTGCCCGTGTGGGTTTTCTTGAGGTACTCTGGTTTCCTCTCACATTACAAATACATGCATTAGGTCAACTGGTCTCCCTAAAGTGTCCCAGTGTGAGTGAGTGTTTACAGTATATGTGGATTGGTGACCTATTTAGGGTTGGTTCCTGCCGTGTGCCCTGTGCTGCTGGTTGGGCCCCAACTCTCCGAATTGGATTAATCAGGAATGAAAATGAATGACTGAACGAATAATTGTCACAAACTTGTTACAAATGCAGCTCCTTAGTACGCATATTTCTGCATAGCCTAGTAACGCCACAAATATCATGCATTAATTTCTCATCTCCAACCCCAAACCATGTACAGACCCTGACTCACCTGGTACTGGCCCAAATGATGTGCTATCCATGCTGAAAAGTCCTATTCCAGAGAACACAGAGAGTAACAGCCCCTGTAGAAGCACTCTCACTGCCAATGCAATTCTAACATCCGATAAGAGAAAGGTTTGTACCTGTGCTGTAGGTAGTTGAATTTTGCCTCCCCTAAACAGAAAATGGGTGCTATGATGTCAAAATGTAGCACAATCATGAACATTATGGCAATAAAAGGTAAACTAAAAGAAAAAGGTAAAATAAAGAAAGCTAAAATGATTTTAAAAATTCCAATACTTTGTTAAGAAAAATATTTAAACAGTGCTACTAGGACTCGGTGTGTGTTTGGAAATAAAAAGTTAATTAATAATGATCTAAATATTGATGAGCTTTTGCAAATTAAATAGAATACCACAATTAAGCAATAATGCATGAGAACGAGTGCTATAATGTGAGATACAAGCACACTATGCTACCGACAGAAGAAAATCTGAGTGAGATCTTGGTGTTAAAAAACGTCTAGAACACCATTATGATATTCGGTTACTTGACTAGTTATTATAAATTTGAAAGATGAACTATTATGTTAATATTATCTGTGAGAAATGCAAAGGAAGAATTATAGAGCATCAGCAGCTCGGTTGGGTTAAAAGCTAGACTTAACAGATCCATGAATGAACCTCCAGACCAATGCAGAAGAGTTGGCAGACCTAGAGTTTAACAACAGTAAACAACATCTATGCGAGTGTTGTGTAGAAAATAATAAAGAAAGGAGGTGATAGAATTAATGAAGCTGACTACTTTAAGACTCCAGGATGTCTGATTTACTGTATTGACTTTGCTGCTCTTCATCTATACCTCATTCAAATCCTTCTCTTTAATAGCTCCATCTTCCAAATTTAAATCGAAACAAATGTTTTTAGTCATGAGATCTTATAAACTCAACCTTTACTTTAACAGTCTTTGACTTGTATAATTATAAATCTTACTGCTTTATGGCAGGCATCATTGCTAGGATATGTGTGGATGTGGCAGAGTAATACTGGAAGAGCTTCAGTCAAAGAGCCATTATCGTGCAATATTGTCATGCAAGAACTTCTCTCTGCCAATCAAATTGTGGGGTCGAAACAAACTGTGGTATAATTTGACATAGAATACGAATGCAAAAATATGACTGAATCACGTACATCATGGGTGAAGGTTAAGTATGGCTTTATGTAAAAGAAAAGTAATACAAATGTATTTATATTTATATATAAATATACATATACACACAGTATTTAGTCAGCCACTGATTGTACAAGTTCTCCTACTTAGAAAGATGAGAGAGGTCTGTAATTTCCATCATAGGTACACTTCAACTATGAGAGACAATATGAGTAAAAATATCCAGGAAATCACATTTAATAGTAAATTATGGTGGACAATAAGTATTTGGTCAATAACAAAAGTCCAATTCGATACTTTGTAACATAACCTTTGTTGGCAATGACAGAGATCAAAACGCTTCCTGTAACTCTTCACCAGGTTTACACACTGTAGCTGGTATTTTGGCCCATTCCACCATGCAGATCTCCTCTAGAGCAGTGATGTTTTGGGGCTGTCACTGGGCAACATGGACTTTCATCTCCCTCCACAAATTTTCTATGGGCTTGAGGTCTGGAGACTGGCTAGGCCACTCCAGGACCTTGAAATGCTTTTTACGGAGCCACTCCTTCATTGCCCGAGCGGTGTGTTTGGGATCAAAGTCATGCTGGAAGACCCAGCCATGTTCCATCTTCAATGCTCTCACTGATGGAAGGAGGTTTTGGCTTAAAATCTCACGATACATGGCCCCGGTCATTCTTCCCTTAACACAGATCAGTCGTTCTGTCCCCTTTGCAGAAAAAACAGCTCCAAAGCATGATGTTTCCACCCCCATGCTTCACAGTAGGTATGGTGTTCCTGGGATGCAACTCTGCATTCTTTTTTCCTCCAGTTGAGTTTTTACCAAAAAGTTCTATTTTGGATTCATCTGACCACATGATATTCTCCCAATCCTCTTCTGGATCATCCATATGCTCTCTGGCAAACTTCAGACGGGCCTGGACGTGTACTGACTTAAGCAGAGGGACACACCTGGCACTGAATGATCAGAGTCCCTCTTGGCATTGTGTGTTACTGATGGTAGCCTTTGTTACTTTGGTCCCAGCTGTCTGCAGGTCATTCATCAGGTCCCTCCGTGTAGTTCTGGAATTTTTGCTCACCATTCCTATAATCATTTTGATCACGGGATGAGATCTTGCGTGGAGCCCCAGATCGAGGGAGATTATCAATGGTCTTGTATGTCTTCCATTTTCTTACAATTGCTCCCACAGTTGATTTATTCACACCAACCTGCTTGCCTATTGTAGAGTCACTCTTTCCAGCCTGGTGCAGGTCTACAATTTTCTTCCTGGTGTCCTTCGCCGGCTCTTTGGTCTTGGCCATGGTTGAGTTCGAGGTCAAACAGGTGCCATTAATATAGTTAATGGGTGAAGGAGCAACAGCTTTTTAAAGAAGTTGTTACAGGTCTGTGAGAGCCAGAAACCTTGCTTTTTCGTGTTTTTGTGGGTGACCAAATACTTATTTTCCACCAAATTCTTAAAAAAAAAAATACACACACACACACACACACACACACACACACACACATACAGTGGGGCAAAATATATATACACACGTATATGTATAATTTCTTCCTGTGATGAGTGCTGGTGGTGAGGGCTATAAAACTCTTTATTTGAAGCTTATGCGGTACATTTTTATTAATATAAAGAAGTAAAACATCCATAAAAATGTTTCAGAATCACAAATGTTATGAGGGGGAAAAATAGAGAAGATATAAAATAAAGAATAAACAGAATAAATAGATAAGTTATGAGTAAAACAGAAAAAAGATAAATTCAAACAAAACACTTAAAGTCTATAACTGAAGTAAACAAACTACAAAAAAACACTAAAGTATACAGAATGGGGGAGGTGGAAAAGTGACTACGACTATATGCAATTTCAATTATGCTACCCATGAAAAAAGACAAAAAAAAAAAAAAAAAAAAAAAAACACTGCAGGCTACATCCAGGCACACTTTTAAAGCCTATATTGTCCACTAATGTGTAATCTATTTCTATGTTTAAAAATATGATTAATCACGATTAATGATACAAAACAAATGTGCTTAAACTTCATTACACATTTTAATTTGACAAATGTACATATTTTTCTTTGTATTGATTCCATCATATTGCACAGAATACAAGGCGACAAATTACGATTACATTTAAGTAAAACAAATAAGATAAAGTGTAATGTAAAAAGATATATGTATAAAGTAAAATATATTGTAAAACGGTATAAGAGTGCACTGAAACTGGCATATATTTACATTTAATTCACTTAGCAGATGCCCTTATCCAGAGCGACTTACAATTGATACAATCTTACAATCCAAGCAATTGTGGGTTAAGGGCCTTGCTCAAGGACCCAACAGTGGCAGCTTGGCAGAGGTGGGATTTGAACCCTGGACCCTCTGGGTCATAGTCCAGTACCCTAACCACTAAGCCACCACAGTCCCATAGACTCTACAATTTTGTGCAAAATCAAATGATCCATGTTATCCTAGCGTTATTTCATAAAGAGCATCTTGTGATGTTAATGAATCACGATATACAGGTCAATTCATTAATAAATATTTGACAATGGACCAACAGTATTTCTATATTCTGGTGTCACGATTGTCATGCATTTCACAGAGAAAATGACAAGTTTCTAGAAGCAACCATACCAGAAAGACAATATTTGAATTATTGGTTATATCAGAGTAGCTGTAATAGTCAGACAGTGTAACATCTGTTATGCTGGCCAAAAGTGAGGCTTTCAATGAAAATACCTCCATCCCATAGTGCCTCAGCATTTCTGAAGTAGTAAGTCATGACTTAGCAGCTTAAATTATCTTTCCAGTAAATAAACCCTCATGAACCTTTCAAAGGCTATTAAGGTGAGAGTGTCAAAATAAATGGAGACAACTGCTAACGGCTAATTCTGGCTCTTACAACACCTCCACAGATCATACAAATCTGCTATGGGTTACTTAGACAAATATCTTTACATGACTGCAATGATTTGCAGTGCTCTCGTTGACCTCTAAACTTTTTGGAACACCTTAAAATTCATTTCAGTCTCCCTTAAGGGAGAGCATGCCAGCAAAAAAACAAGCTCTCATTCTGAATCATGGGATATGCTAGCCAAACAAGGATTATTGCTGTAATAGATGTATGAAGCAGCTATTTTCAGTCTTTTTAGCCGTACACTTTGTGACACTGCCTTGACCAGGTGTTTCGCTGACCTCGTGGTCAAGTCTTGGAGTTGTATTTGAGGTTTGATGAAGATCCTGAAGGTTTTACATGTCTCATCTTTTATGTGGTACGAGCCAATGCCAAGCATCCTGAAGTGGGATTTATTGTGCAACTGCAAATAAGCACCCAAAAGGTGGAGCTCACATGCAATAAATATCTTCCACAATGCCTTTAAAAAGGCATAAAGGGCTGTTTATATCTAAACCCACCTCCCACCTCATTTATGTTAGAAGTAAATACTGTTCCATCTGACAAGAAGGTAATTCAGTGTAGCTTTTTCTGTTGAGAACAGTGAATGGTAGGTTCAGTTTTTGTCACAGTGAAACATAGCCTTGGGGTGAGCCAGAAAAAAAAGAACGCTGAGTAAGAGTAGACAGTGGGGGAGTTACTGCTTTTACCACAACTTAGGAAGAGCGCAGTAAAGAGCAGGGAGGACAGCCACAGTGAATGATGGCCAAACCTGCTGTTGTCGCTGCCCATGTGTGGATGTCCATCATTCAAAGGCAGCCGGCATTCAATGGCAGCCAGGCCTCCTGGGAAAGTATCCACTGTACCCATCTCCTATTATAGCAGTAACTGGGTGCAAAGCAAGGCTGGGGCAAGAGGACTTGACGTTAACCATTTGTAAATGTAATAGCTGGGGGGAGTTGAGTTGAAGACTCCCTTTCCCATTGCCTTGTGACTATTTTATTACTTGAGGCAAATGATCAGAGGGAGAGAAGACTGCTGAGAATATTTTAAAATCCCATTTAGTTTAGAACATCTAAAGGGGCAGAATAACGTTAGAGTACACTGCCTACTCCATCAATGTATTAACCCTGATAAAAGTATGCAATGTGAAGCCTATTTTGTAATAACTATGTTTAACTCAGGCAGTTAAGAGATATGATTTTGCAAACAAGTCTGAAGCACCACACTGTCATACCAAAATGTGTATGACTCTTATAAGCGAAGCAACAGGCTATTTTTACCGCTGGGCAAATGTGCAAAGAGCTAGAGTAACTATTAACCACCACAACCCCACCAGGGGGATGTTTATTTTTGCTTCAAACATCATGGCCACTTTAATGGAGTTCAGAGTTTTGGAAGGAAATATCAGGTACAGTTCACCAATAAGGTTTGATCACTAGATAAAGCATGGTCATTTCGTTACTTTGTCACTTTACACCAAAAGGTTAGCCATCAGCCACTCACCACCAGCACTCACTCTCTGAAGTCACAGCTATTTCAGTGTGCTTCCTGCTGCTGAATCCCGGTTGCCGTTGTCTCTCCTTTGGAGCAGGAGTCTTAGTAACTTGGCTTTGCTTCCACTCTTTGTTCCCTTTCAGGATGGAGTGATAACCACAACAGAGTGAAGTGGCATTTTACAGAAGACCTCTTCCTGTAAAATCATTGATACTCCAATGTGGATTTTGTTGCCAAGTGTCTACTTTAAGGAGTGAAATACAATAAAACTCCTAGAACATGGAATGCAAGGCCGAATGGTAAGTACGAAATTAATTTTAGATGCTGTTTGCCCTTAATATTTTTTGCCTGCACAATTAAGAACAACAAAACAAACAAGTTAATGATAAAAAGATTAAATTAAATTGCTAATACACAGTAATGTGCAGAAATCTTGGGCACCCTGGCTTTTGAAAGTCATTTTTCTTTTGTTTATTGTTTGTCTTCTGCATTAGTGTGTCAGTGCAAAGGGCCATATTTAAAAATGTCAAATATTCTATTTAAGTTTAGGAAATGAACACAAAAAGTAGTAGACTCCTTTTAAGATAAAGCTTGATTACTTTGTAGTCAGGAAGAGCTCTGGCCATTTCTCCATGAACATTTCTCTGTGTAGAAGAAAAAAAAAAAAAAAAAAAACTACC